>VZRE01013975.1:0-58520 GCA_013396775.1 Cephalopterus ornatus
TTTGGGTTTTCCCTCTCCCTTTTCCCTTCCGGGCGTGGGGAGGTGTTCAGGGTCCCTTCTTCTGTGTACATAGTATTCTAATTGTATATAAATGTCAATACCTATATATATATTTTTATACAACTTTAAGTTGGTCATTTTGATGTTTTCAGTAGCTTTTCACTTCTCCCTTTCCCTTGTGTTCATAGAGGGGATGGAGGAAAAAGAGGCTACAAACTGTAAGGTTTGAGCATTCGGCAAGAAAGCCGAATCCAAACCATTACAATATTCCATATCACAGAACATCATACCCAGTACATAAAGGGAGGGAAGTTGGCTGGGAGCCGCTGATGGTTGCTCGAGGATGAGCTGGGCATCCCTCAGCAAGTGGTGAGCAACTGCACTGTGCATCTCGTTTCTCTTGGGTTTTATTCCTCTCTGTCTCTCATTTTCATTAATAGTAGTAGTAGTATTAGTATATTATTATATTATATTTTGTTGAAATTATTAAACTGTTCTTACTTCAACCGACAACGTTTACTTTTTTTCTCTGATTGTCCTCCACACTGGGGTGGGGCGGGAAGCGAGGAAGCAACTGCGTTGTACTTAGCTGCCAGCTGGGGTTAAACCAAAATATTGTCAGGTCTAACTTAAATTTTAAATCTTTTTAATACGCACTTAATTAAAATATCATATGATATAAAGCTGCATGAAAATCCAAGTGCATTAAAACATTAATATCTTTATCAACAAAACCTCTAATTTCAAGTTGATTTTAACAAGTTCCATTTTTCTCAAACTTATGCCAATTGGCTTTGATTTTGTGGCCTCAAGCCTATTCTCAACAACATACAAGTTACATCACTTAGAATGGATATCGCATGAGCAGATGCATAATCTACGATAACGCTCCCTTCCCAGAATTCCTCTAGGAACTGGAGCTTTCTCGGTACAACAAGATGCCTAGATCTAAGAGGTGGGAATTTTCTGTGTATTACCCCCTCCCACATTTACATTTATAAAACACGTATAAAAAGAATAAACTCAAAATTTTCTTCTACTAAGCCAAAGATAGTAAGATATTCTAAACTTCATACTTTTCTCAATGGGGAGAAAACGAAGAAATGAATAGTACATGACAGATCCCTGTAATTTTGCTTAATCATCAGTGCAGTGAATGCAGCTGAGAATCTGCAGAGACTGTTACTGTTAGAATCAGATATTTTCTAGTAGTTAAACATTAACTTTACCCCTATCTGTAGTCTTGCAAGATTAATAGAAAATCAACAATCCTGATCTATACAAGTCCTTGCTTAGCTAAGATCAAGTTATCTGCTTGATTTTTCCAGTTAAAATATCCAAATTTTCTACAGTTTGTGGATTTAGTTTCTTTACAAAGTTAAGTTTTAAATCACTTAAGCTAAACTTATTTCCCCCTCAGTTAACTTATTTTTAAGAATCTGAAATACCATTTTAGACAGAATGATTGTGTAATTTTTCAAAACATGCTAAAATATTCCTTAGATTTCTTTGCTGTGTTCACATCTTCCTTTTCACACCTAATGCAACTCCAAACTTTCCCCTTTAAAAAAAAGTATGCATTTCTGATTGAGACATTTTTGAAACTACATCCTTGCTGAGTTTTTTTTGTGTTCATTTAACCATTCTTGAAGTTACTATGATAGAGACAATAAACACATGGATCCGGTGATGTTACATAATTTGTACCTTGATAAATTACTTCCCTGATACTTCAGTGTACAACCGCACACAGAAAAAATATAAACCATGCTACCAAATCTTAACTACAATTATTACTGATGAGTTTTGTATATGAAACCACAGATGTTCAAAAGCAGATATGTTAGTTACCCAGAGAGCTGTTGCAAGTAAAATGCAACACAACACAAAGCAAAAGTGCTACTCATAGAAGAAAGGTCATACAAAGAGAAGATTCTAGTGTTGCTGGATGCCTTAAGACATTCTACACTGTCTTTGAAAAAAATTAAGGAATTGCTTTTAACAGATGAACATCCTCATTTGGGGGAAAAATCAAGAAAGTGATAATTGCAGAGGTGCCTACTCAAACTAAGATTATTTTTATCCAGTCATTTGATTTCAAATCTGTGCCTCTTACTTCCTCCTCTTCACCCAAGTTCCAGATTGATTAGGGTAAAGACAGACTTTTGCTCTCAAAATCCGGAACATCAGATAGCTATTTTGAAGTATTTCTAACTATATCCCTTCTTTTTTCTGTGGAGAGAAGGGTAACAGTACAAAAGTTTCCTTCCTTCCCCCAGTTATGTTGCCAGACTAGTATTTACTGTAATCCGCAACTTCCATCACGCAGCAATTTGGATGCCAAGTCACTGCCTTTTAGTTAATGTTAAGTGTGACTGTCCATGAGTGCAAAATCACTGCAAACTCTTTGCATGGCAGTGGTAAAGAGAGAGAGGAGGTAACAGTTTCACGGTGTGACACATAAACAAGCTCTGCCACTCTACTGGTGGGGAGAACCCCTACTCTTAAGAATATAACTGTGTTAATGAATTTTTCACTTAATTCATCTTTAAGACCTTTGAATATAGAGCAGTGTAAGACCTTTGCATATAGAGCAGTGTTACTGAGCAACTACTTCTATTTGGGCTAAGAAATTAAGGCCAGCAGCTGTGGGAGAGTTAGTTTTCACTTCAATAGCTCAGGAACCCAAGGGGCTGACATGCCCTTTTGTCTTTTGAGATTTTTTGCTAGTTTTGTGACATTTTTTATAAAAATCCTTTCATCTTTTTTTCCTATTTGATTATATCATAACAAAAGATGCTCACACCTATAATTATGTAAAGCATATCCACTCCCTTTGGAGTCGTTTGTTTCAGTGTATGAACCTAAAGTGCACACAAATCACAGTAATGACTGATTGCTAATCCTGCACCTGCTGTGTTTAAAAGCAACGGGGGGGAAAAGGGCAATACTCTGACCTTGATATTCTTCAAGTATTAGAACCTCACCCATATATTTCTGGATCACCAGGGACCAAGGTAATGCCAAACTATTTGTCTACTATACAATTTCTTAAGTAGCCAGAATGTGGATAGGACTGGCTATAAATACAGCATTAACTAAAACACAGGCATGGAATATTTCTTCTGTGACTGTGCATGAAAATAAGCAAATCTGTGTATCCCCATCTTGAACCTGATGTCTGTGTGTTTCTTAGGGCTGTAGCAAGAAAATAATTACAGTACTTGCCTCTACGTTTACTCTCAATGAGAAGGAGCTACTCTCTCATGTCTCACACATGGTTTTGCTACTTCATTAATTAAAGCACAGTTCAAACAAGAGCTGGTTTAACTTTCAGCTAATAAATAGGATGTATGAAAAATTAACTGGCCATTTAGTGAGCTGTCAATTCTTTGAACCAGGAAATGGAAATAGGAAAACTTTTTCAGATTTCAAGAAATAGAACTCACTATCATGTTAGCCCAAGAGTGTATCTGGGTTTGGTGAAGCAGGAATATTTATATTCAAATGAACATGCTAATATGAGCAAGATTGATTAAAAGCTAATAACCTTTTAAAGAAAAGAGAATTGAAATAAAGGTCAATTTTAGAGTATGTCTGTAGAGTATATCTATAGAGCCTATATCTGTAGAGCATTGCAAATCTACCCAGATTTTCATCAACATGTTAGCTTAGAATCCAAAAACATCATGTGTGTGTCATCCTAAAACTTTAAAAGACAGATTTAGTTCCCTTTACAGCATTTTATAAGATAAAGTAGATCATGCTAAATTACATATTGATAGGTTTCTTCCATTGCTCAAGCTTACATATGTAGCAGTACGTTATTCCAACACTGCAAATTGCAATGTTGTAATTTTACTAATCACTGAAAAAGTGGCCAAACTTATCCCTGCATATTCAAAAGGTAAGCAGCTTTCTTAAATACAACCAGAATATTGCTTTCTACTTCTTCTACTATTGCAAAGGCAATGCTTGCACAAAGTAAGCCAGAATCTCTCATGGCTTATTCATTACTCTGAGAACAAAGTTCTGTTGCCAAAAACATACAGCTGTTTTTTATTTCAGAAAACTAGTGATTTTCCCTAAAGTTTAGCTTCCAGATTTTATCTCTAGTGGCTTTTAGTTACAGGCAAAAATTACAGAACTATCTATCTATCTATCTATCTATCTATCTATCTATCTATCTATCTATCTATCTATCTATCTATCTCTGTCTCTATATAGATATATATGTGAGCGTTAACATATAGGACTGGTTATAAATACAGTATTTTAAGTCAACAAATTTCAGTTTGCAAGTTAACAAATTTCAGCTCATTTTACACATACTGTTTTGGGTTCCTCAGCTTTCAATAAGACTACTAAAATAACACTTGCATAAAAATTTCTTTTATTTGTATTTGTTCATGAATAGTCAAATATTTGTACAGTAAGTTGTTTCATCATTCAGTATTATTCAGTATAACCACCTGTAAGGGTTTTGTTGTTGTTGTTGCTGTTGTTGTTGTGTGCTTGTTTGAACTCCATTCCATGCACAGGTTTTATTATTTTTATGTAATCTTTGAATGATTTGTTCAAAGAAAACCAGTCCAGAGTTCGAGTCAAGACACAAAATGATTTGCAGTGTTTCCACCATATACCTTCAATTTCCCTAGAGAAATATGCATCAATAAAGTAGCAGTGGCCTTGAATCTGTTTAGTCATATTATTCAAGTAAATTTCGATATTACTTCATCATGCTGTTGTTGTTTACTATTTTATTTTAGCACTTAATGAAATAAACAAATCCCTTAAAGTCACATGAACTTCAGGCATGTGCCTAATGCTTCTGAATACGTGTTGTACAGAGGATAACTCTTCTGCAGTGCCTGCAGATAGATCCTAAGGATTGTCAAGTTCCCAAATCAGGGGCTGCTAAGACTACAAACACACTGGAATAGAATTCAGCTCACAGAAAAACTATTTAGGAACTTAGTAACTTTTGCAGCCTACATCATGTTCAGCACTGACACAATTTTGCTGTTATCAGAGAACTACCCTGGGGAGTTTTAAATAGTTCAGATCAGTAGCTGCGGTGTAATTTCTTCTCCCAAGAAAAAAAAAAGATAGTGATACCTTTCAAAATTGTTTCATTATTTTATGGGACTACATTATGAAACAGGTTCAGGTTAAGTACCTTTTATATTAAAAGGATCAAAAGGAACTTTTCATTGTTTGCACAGACACAGAAATTGGAGAAAGAATAGATTTCTGTGAGGGGGGATTTTTTAGAAATTATAAAATAGATAATTAACACATAAAAGTGAGACTATGGGTCTGGTGTAGAGCTGGAAAGAAATTATGAGTATGATTTATAAACCACAGAAATAAGGGTTCATAATAGAAGTCCTGACACAGCAGTAGCAAGAGTGAACCAAGTGTTATCGTCATGAGGAAAAACTGCTGGAGGTGCCATATGAAGTTAAAAACCAATATTAGCAACATATTTCTCGATGTATCTAAACTCCTCCACATCTAAGCCCATTGCCTATATATGCCTTCTGTACATATTAGAAAAATATTCATTGTTTGTGAAATTTTTGCATATATTAGGAGAGTATCATCATCTCCTGAATTAATCCCACACTCATTAGTAAAGTCCATCAATGGAGTCTTTGCAGTATTTGCTTGTCTGCCATTTTTTTTTGAGAATTCATGCTACACTTTTCACTGTCATGATATTTTAGCACTATGGTCTGAAATCAAAGAAATTGAAATTATCTATCTATCTATCCATTTATCTCTCTAACTTAAAGGTCAGCACTTCACAACACTTTATGTCTGAAACAAAATAATATACATTGCAAAAATAACAGATTTTTTTTCAAAATGCACATCACCTTGTAAACTTTCATCACAATGAGGTAATTTTTACTCTTTGGTATCAGTCTTCAGTATTTTATCTACTTTCTTTATCTTCTTTTACAATTATAAGGAAGATATGTATCCTTTGTTATATATTTGTACCTAACAACAGGATTTTGAGAGCCTTGGTGTGGTACAACACAGGATATGGGAGATCAAATATCATTATCAAGTGTCTTTTTTAAATTATGGCAAGGATAATGAAGTGAGCCGTATCTAACACACCCATTGGAACCCATTAATGTGTACAGCAACTCATGCTTACACTACTGATGTTCAAAACTTCAGACACTGAAGAAGACCTCTTCAAGGCCCTGAAGACCACATTCTAGTTGTATCTTGGGATACTTAATACTATCTTATTTCCATGATAACATCTAAAATAAAATTAGTTTCTCTAAATCAAGAGATTTCAAATAGCAGAGATAAGAAAGTGCAGCACCTAAAACAAGTAGTTCAATGGGCTATTATTTCCACTGTCTCAGGTAAAAAGCTGCTCAAGACAGCCTAGGTAAATGAACAGGATTTTATATGTGTTAGCATTAAAAAAAGGGAAACAAGAATCCAGTTTTATTTAAATAATTGAACTCTCTCTCGGAAATGAGTGAAAATCCAAGCTTCCTTTTGTGGGCCAAGATATATGTGTGAGCATTCATTAATGGAACAAAAGGATCTTTATACATTATACCTAAAATCTCACGAGTACTGAAGAAAAAATATACTTACTCCACATACATGATTTCAGAAAAGTGGTTTGGGAATATGAATAGTTTGCATATGGTCATTGAAAAAGCCAAAATAGGATGAGCTATTCCAATGCAGAGTCCAAATCTTGCTTCATATTCCTCACTCACTGGTAAGGTAATCCAAAAGCAAGAAAAGTAAAAATCTACTACTTGGAGACATTGAGGCATGGAAAAAGCAAGAATGTGCTAGATAGAGACTTATAGTGAACAGTCCATAGTTTTGTAATCCAAAATAACAATCCAAGACTTTGTTTATAATGCTTTACATTTCAGTATCTATCGAAAAAGGAAATTAACACTGAAAATGTCATTTTCTTACATATCTTAATGTTATATGTCACATTACTATGAAACTACTTGAATGACAGAGCTAGAGTCAAACTTTCCTTTGAAATTACTGGCCTAAAACTGTTTTGCAAAAATCAGGGGTTGTTGAAAATTAGGAGTTTCATTTTGGTACCTTCAGAAATTATTATTTCAGAAATTAATGTTGATGCATTTTACAGTGTTTAAAATCCACTGTTTAGAGGGCATGAAAATGGTGAAGGGCCTTGCACTTACAACTTTCTCCTGAGGGGAAGAGGAGGCACCGACCTCTTCTCTGTGGTGACCAGTGATAGGACCCGAGGGAATGGCCTGAATTGTGTCAGGGGAGGTTTAGGTTGGATATTAGAAAAAGGCTCTTCATCCAGAGGCTGGTTGGGCCCTGGAACAGGCTCCTCAGGAAAGTGGTCACAGCACCAAGCCTGAGAGAGTTCAAGAAACCTTTGGACAACACTTTTGGAGACATGGTGTGACTCTTGGGGAGGGTCCAGGGCAGGACCAGGAGTTGAACTTGATGTTCCTTGTGGGTCCCTTCACATTCTGTGACTGTGATTCTATATTTTCTTACATTTTTTTCTAACTTTCTACTGTGACCCCACTCTAATCTGCTTTATGCCTATCATTTTACTTTAAAAAAAGCTACAATGTGATAGCTGTCCACATCAAACCATTGAAATAAGTATAATTATATTTTATGTTTCCCTCATGAATGAAAGCGAGAATTTGCATTAAATAACCTCATTCCTGCTGATCTAAATTTAAAAACTATTTTATGAAGTTTCTTAGGTCAGACTTTTTCAAGTATCTCTTTAATTTATAAATATTATCTACTTGTATAAAGAAAGACAGCCTTTGTTTATGGATATGAATATGAAAATATAAAAATGTGTTCAAAACTTCTAAACTGGCCCTTACAGATTTGGATTTTAGCCCAAAGGAATGAATATGCTCAGAAAGATTTCCACATACAGGGAAAAGTATCTTCAAAAAATTGAAGACAGCACTTTCTGAATGCTGCATATGCACAGTATAAAAAGTAAAAAGTAGAAAAAAAAGAAGAGATTTCAAATATTTGCATTTCTAATGTGATATTAAAAAGAGAGAGAAAATAATTATAGAACCATGGGATCATTTCATTTGGAAAATACTTTTAAGATAATACAGTCCAGTCATTGATCCAACACTGCCAAGTCCACCACTAAACCATGTCCCCAGGTACCACACCTACACATCTTTTAAATCCCTCTGGGGTTAATGACTCAATCACTTCCCTAGGCAGCATACTCCAATGATTGACAACCCCCTCCATGAGGAGGTTGCCAGGGAGAAGAGGCTGACCGCCACCTCACTACAACCTCCTTTCAGGTAGTTGCAGAATGATAAAGTCCCACTGAGCCTCCTTTTCTTCAGGCTAAACACCCACAGTTTCCTTCGCCATTCCTCATAGGGTTTACCCTCTAGACCCCTCTAGACTCTTCACCAGCTTCATTGTCTTTCTCTGGACATGCACCAGTGCCTCAGAGTCTTTCTTTTAGTGAGAGGCCCGGAACTGGATTTGTATCTGCACACACAATGCACACAATTTTTACTAAATATTCAGTGTAGTAGTATAATTAAAAAATAGAAAAGTAAGAATCATCCAGTTATTAATAATCCAAATGCCTCCCAGCAGATTAAATGTATTTGTCACCTAAAATGTCTCTTAAATAATGTCTCTGTTGTTTACTCAGCTTCTGTGCCAGACGACTGTAAGATTAATGAGCATTCTTCATAACCACAGACAATTAAAGAACTGTTAAGGTAAAATTGTTGACCTAAATTCCTAGAAATCTTAGCCTCAAATTGTAAATCCTTTACAGACATGTGAAGCATGCATTTTCAAAATTCTTTAATCTCTTATCTGTGCTGGGAATGGTTGTAAAGAGTACAGGAGGTTAACAACCAAACTCACTTTTAAATGGATTGATTTATAGGGATCTTTTGATTTAAATGAATATACTCATTTTAAAACAAATACATCCTGTAGGTTATGAAATATATGCTCTTCTATCTACTTCAAGCCTTGTGTAAAGGGAGCTGATAGTATTGGTTGAGTCCTTGGTAAGAAATGGCTACATAACCACTGATAAAATTACAGCTGATAATAATTTTTGCAGTCTCAGTAGGGAAGCCAAAGATAGATTTATCATGACAAGACGAACCGTTTTTTGCAGAGTTTGATTCCCTTAGAAGAAGACCACACAAGACAGCTTGAAGGCTTTTGCAATGATGCATTTGTATGAGCTAAACTGTAAATTTGTGATCTGTGTCTTGTGAGGAGTGACACATAGCTGTGCCACCTGAGGAGCAGAGAATGACTCAGAGCATCACTGTTCTCTCCTCCCTCATGGGAGATATAAGTTACTTTGAACTCTCTCTTGTGTAGCAGCTAACTTGTCTTGCATGTCTGTCCAGATGCTCTGGGAATCCTCAGAGGAGAAAAAATCTGCCTGCTTCCAACTCAGTTCATAACTGCTTACTTTGAGGTGTCAGTACAGGCCTTTGTGAATGAAGTCAGGCAGCCCATGGATACAGGGTTATTAATGTCACTCCTTTCACAAACACTAAAGGACAGAGTCTGAAATGCTTCCTCCTGTTCAGTAGCACTTCATTTCATGAATAATTCTGGACTCATTCAAAACATGGAAATTCATGTCTGCTGATGTCATTTCTCCCCCTATTCTGTGAGTTTTGTGCATTTTGTCTGCTTATAATTGGTCTTGCAAACTGTTGAAATTCTCTTGTATATGTTACTTTCCTTATATATGACTAGACTTAATTCATGACCAATTTAACTTTGAGGATCAAGAAATATGTAAGTATCCTTTCAGATTCTGTCCTTCCTTAATAAAGGGATTTTGTATTAGTTTTATAAATGTCTGCAACTAATGAATAACAAGAGCTTTCTTGAATTTGACAGTGTTCTGTGTTGAAATAGTAGGTTATGTTACGTTGCTGTTCCTAGACACAAACACACACACATACACACACAAAAAAAACCAAAAAAGCAGTTGATTCTGGGCAAAAACATAACTGAGCCAAGGAGAATATTTATGAATAGGTATCACAGAATCAGAGATTATGCTAAGTTGGAAAGGACCCACAAGGAACATCAAGTTCAACTCCTGGTCCTGCCCTGGACCCTCCCCAAGAGTCACACCATGTCTCCAAAAGTGTTGTCCAAAGGTTTCTTGAACTCTCTCAGGCTTGGTGCTGTGACCACTTTCCTGAGGAGCCTGTTCCAGGGCCCAACCAGCCTCTGGATGAAGAGCCTTTTTCTAATATCCAACCCAAACCTCCCCTGACAAAATTCAGGCCATTCCCTTGGGTCCTATCACTGGTCACCACGGAGAAGAGATCAGTGCCAGTCCCTCTTCAAATATTCAGGTCATATGCTTCAGGGGTATATTTTCAGGTCCATTTTTTACTATAATTTCTGACTTGTTGAAGTTTAAGATCCTTAAAGGAGAAAAAAAAAAGTAGGCCTTTATGAAATTGAAAATTCTGAACATACAAATGACCAATGGTGAAACTAAAAAGGAGAGTCCCCTGTTCTGATTTGCCAACATACTCACTTAGTGGTCTCCATTAGAGAAATTTTATGAATACAAATGGCTCAGAAGGCAACCCAAGAGGTGCTTACAAATGTGTGAATGTAATGTAAGAAATATTAATAAATCTTAATATTTTTAAATAAATGTCTTTCAAGGTAGACTCAAATACACAAGAATATATTAGCCAAAGTTTTGAGAATATTAAACATTATTTAAAATTAAACTATCTGAAATGAGATTAAAAAATATCCTTCCATAACTTTTCATTTTAAGGCAAAAAGAGTTTCTCCTTTTCTAAAATTCATCTCTTCTGAGCCTTTTTCCCTCTTTCCTTCTTTTCTTTCTTTCAGAAAGTATTTTCTTTTCTCTTTTTTAATCAGCTGATGTGATCATTCTCCACAGACTTGAGCATACCCATTTCCTTTGTGTGATCATGTCTGTGATTAGATCTATATTAAATTGCATCCATAATTATGTATTTTCCAAATATGAGATGATGTAAGAAAATGTTGGTGTAACAAAATGTCAGTCTTAAAGACAGGTTACATAGTTTGCAAGCTGAAAAGAATACCTGCAAGAGATGACATATCTCAATCAAATAGTGAGGTTGGCCCATGAAATGAATCATGGTGTACATCTACACTGTAAAGCCCAGGAAGTACCACTGATGTAGTTATTGACATGTGAACCAAACATGTACTTTGTAAGATCAATCCTTCTCTTCTGTCCTTATTTTCTTTCTTCTTTTATTATGCCTTTCTAAATACTTCCCTAACTTTTGCCACCAGCTATATTTTTTTCATTTCCTATTTTAACGCATGTCCTACAGCTTCATGCAAAAAGCATTTTCATAGACTGTTTTATACCTTACCTCCTTTGTGATGGTACTACAAACCAGTGGACAAGAGGTAATAGTGGAGTTCGTCAAGGACATATCAAACTGCACCTTCACTGACAGAACTAAAGAAACATAGTATTTGCAGTAAGTGAATTTTCCAATATGCTCTTAGGTATGTGCCCTGAGGTCTCCCTTTACACCCAAACCCCATGGTTTGAAATCTTCTCTTTTTAAAATAAATCTCAGTTTACATTCTGTAATTGGTTCCCAGTGTTTAATCATTCAAAGCATAACTTCTTTTCACAAGTTACTGTAATACATTCAAGCTACGATTTTGAAAGCCCAGCTTCCTAGGTAGAAAGAGTTTTCCATTTTTTGATCATGATAAAGAAGAACAAATGCCCTTTGCAAATGCATAAAGCATCTTGAATTCCCACTATTATTCATGTACTGTTTCCTTTTATAATTATAGACTTCAACCAATTTTTAAGAGAGCTGCATATGTGTACATTTTCCAGCAGCACAAAGAAGCCTCGGGACAGACAGGAAATAGATGTGTTGCAGAAAAACATGACTTTGCATTTTACTATCTACAGTCACATGGAACTTATGTGACTCACAACATCTACACTTTTATGAAAGAATACAAACAAAAAGCCTAATAAATGAGAAAAAGAACTTAAACAAATTGTGTTTTGCTGCTAAATAACGGCCCAACTCCACCAATAATGTGCACAAATTGCTGGAGTTCAGAAAAAAATCCCAACTTTTGTCTAAATCCTCATTTTCTTTTTCTAGCTACTCTTCTGCAATTCCTTTTAAATCAAAATTTTATGAGATTGTATAGGGATTCTGGAGACTTCAGCAAATATATTTTCTCTTCCATAATTCTCATTCCTATGTTCCTCCCTAAACCCATTGTTCTCCAGTATGACACATAATCTGGCCAATTGTTCTGTATGCAAATACAGGAACCATTGAAGAGGAAAAGAAAATCAGTTAATTTAATATCATTTGTACTAAAGGAGAACTCCCTTTCATAAGACTATTTCTAGGATGAATACCAAAAACTCCTACAATTTAGTATTTTACCTCATGCTTATTTTCCCTTATTCTCAAGTTCTTTATATATGTATGTGTTATTAGTGACTAATATTACAGTTCTAATTGCCATTGCATATAGCAAAAGTTTTTTATCTAAATTAAATTGTTAACTTTATGATATTGTTATTTCTTGTTTGTTATTCTTATTACATTGGACATCTTCATGCTGAATAAAAGAATAAACAAAAAAGATGGGGACTTTGAGCTCCAGGCTCAGCATAAACTTGAACTAATGGTCAGATTTCATAAACAAGCCATAAAATTAATTACTGGCAATGTCGGATAACAACAGTTCAGAGCAATGTGCATGCTGAAATAGGTAATGGAGTGCCATACTAAAGAGTCAGATTTAGTGACCAATCTGCTACCTTCTGTGACTTTGCATGCTTGTCTTTCTCTAAGATATGTAAAAGCATAGATCCTAATAAAGGGTGTCTAAAACTCACAATATATGCACACAGAGCATGCCTGGGAATTGTAATCTCCCTTGTGAGCGCACATCTACATCGAACAAAGGAAAATGTCCCTCCCAGCTGACTGAGAACTGCTCACAGAGAATTCACTGACTATACTACCAAACAAAATTTGATTCAAGTGATAGAGCTTCAGTACCTAACCTTACTTCAAAACAGTAACGGTCTAGAAAGTATTCCAAACTCAAGCTAAGGTGCAGTTTGGTTTAATAAGGTAGTAGCATATCTATTACAAGAGCTACCTGAACACTGAGATTATAATTTGAAAAGTGACAACTGGAGTTTCCAAGTTTTCTTTTGATCTGTACTAAAACTGAGATTGTTTTTATTTCCCCCACCTCTTCCAAGAATAATAAGAATTGAATTAATTTTCTGTGTTAAAGTGGACACTGTTTAGTGATCTATATCCAGCAAAGCAGTGTCACATGAAGAAGATGAAAGTTCCTTATTCAGAATGTCCTAGTGTAGGGGCTAAGGTAACATCTTACTGGGTGAAGTGAGGACATTTCAATTCCTTCAAGTAGGGTTTGGTTTGGAAATGAACATGAACATGTTTTGTGACAGCCTTAATTTTTAGGTAGCAGGAAGGAAGACAGGAAGACAGATCCTGCTTTGATTTTTTTGAAAGTGCCCCAAAATATTAGACAGAACAGTTTCATTCAGCATATATTTTGTTTCTTTTACAGTCAGAAGATTGGGTTTATTTTGTTGTTGAGGTTTTGGTTTTTAAATTATATATCTGTGGAAATCTTACCCATTTGATAAGATGGAATGAAAGGAAGCTAGACTTTTTGATTGCTGTCATGGAGTTGAAGAACAATTCTTTGTAACCTCTGGTTTCTATTACAGGAGTAACCACAAACTCATTTATCAAGCCTATGAAAGTCATTTGACTCCCTGGATTCCATTTTAGCTACTGTAAAATAGGAACTAAATACTGGTCTGACAACCAAAGGAGTTATGAAGAGCTTTGGAATTTTCTTGTGAAGGGGCTGTGTAAAAGCTGACGTATTTTCTATGATTATTCTTATGGAAGAAAATCTATTACTGCAATGTTGGCAGAAAGCTATCATAAGAAGGACAGAGACATGAAGAACATTTTATTTCAAAACTCAGCTAATACTTGCAGATGTTATTCAGTACATCAAATATGTGGGTTTACAATGTATTCTATACAAATTTATTAATATCAGTGGAATGTGTTTATGCCAGACCAGTCCTTGTGTAAAAATCCATTTTCCCTGGATTACAACATTTTTCCACAGTAGTCAGCACTTGATTAACTGCAAATACTTTTTTTTGCTCATGTGAAAGGATTCTTTTACTATTTTTTATGTTTAGTTTGATTCTAGTTTCTCATACTAAGTTTATTAACTTACAGGAAGTATTATGTTTTCACATAAGTATTTTATATCCGTTAAATCGTTCTCTGGCCATTAAAAACTGCCTTTATAAAACACTGACAATGTCTTCACGACATGTGATTATATTCTTTTCCTTATCTTCCATAACAAAATTCTTACTGGTTTTCTCTTTAATTAAAAAAAAAAAAAAAAAAAAGACACTAATAATATTTATAAAATAAATTTATAAATTTATTATATTTTTAAAAATATATTTAATGAAGAAAAATAAGTAGTGCTTGAAGAACTTTTCCTATAATTTTTTAAAACAATTAAGCATACACATTTATAAAAGCAGCCAATGTCCCTTTATATCATATGCTAGTCACCTGACCCCATTCTATTTTGGAAGCTTTTCTACAGAGGAAAATATGTTTTAAATAATAAGTTAGTATTTTGCCTTAATTTCCCATTAATTAATGTGCAGGTTTGGTTAATGATAATTTTTTTTTTATTTATTCAAAATGAAAGTGAATTTAAGACTTATTTTTGTATTCGGATATCTGAGATGATTACTAAAATTTGGTATGCTTGGAAAATTTTACCTTTTCAGATGCAAAAATCCTGAAATTGATTTATGTCTTGGATGAGAATGCTTACTTCTAAATGGAATGCAGTTTGTTTCCACAAAACATAATGTAACTTCTTATGTGATGAATAGACTTTCAGTATTCAAACTGATTACTCAATTTAGCAGAAAACTATAAGCTTAATGAGACATTGAACAACAATGCTTAGGAAAAAATTCCAATTTTCTTCTACTATATGACAAATGTTCTCCAAACACAACATAAGCAGCAATTTCTTCAGATCTGCAGTGCTGATGTGCTGATCAATTTTTCTGTACTACGAATACATCCAGGAATTTTGCATTTGCTGCACATATGAACTATGTCACCGGTGGGGAAATAACAAGACTGAGAAGTGTACTTTTTTTTTTTCTACCAAGTGCAGATCAAAAAAACTCTGACAACTGTCAGTTCTCCTAACTGGATATAGAGCAGCTGACGATAAACGCAACTCTGTTTCTGGAGATGTTGTTGTTTAATTCCCTGATCCTTGTCCTTCTGCAATTTTTATAGGTTGAGTCTTGTGACTGCTGAAGAAAAAAAAATTCCTACTTATGTTACACAGAAGTTTTCTTAAGTGGAATTCTGACCTTTTTATATGCACTACCCGGTAAACAGTAAAAGTAACAAGCACACATAAACAAAAGAGAACAGAGGGAAGGGCCAAATTAATACCGAATTCTTTTTGCAATTACCAATTTGGCCCTTTCCCCCTTTCCTTCACCTGTCATGCTCCTGCAACCATTTGTGGGTCTGGAGCTATCAGTGTGATTAAACCTAGGCAGAACTGCTTCTTGAGGGGAGCTGTGACCTCTCCTTGTACTTGATAGCCTGCCAGCAATGCTGGTGCTTAACAGAAACCTAAGATTAATTGCCTACCTCACATACTGGGAATGTCTGCCACCTTTTCCTCCCCGACAATAAATACATCTCTCTCTGTTTTGTTTTGTGGTTTGATTATGTGTTTTTTTCTTTTCTGGCTATGGCCTCATCAGAAGCTACTGACTGGTTAAGTTGCTCCTCATTCTTACTGGAATACATTTTCTGCAAAAATGCTATTTTAACATCTCACTTGCAGCACTGTTTATTCTCCTGCTGTTTTATAACTCCTTCTGAGGTATGGTTCTCCCCAGCTTTCATCTACTTAGCACAAGCCATGTGTCAGCTTTGTCATCCTCATCAGAAGTACCTGATTTTCCTCTCAGTGAGCCCAAGGTTAAGTATCTTGACCTCAGATTTTGGAGTTCTGAATTGCACCATATCTCATTCACCTCTAAGTCAAAGATAAGAGTTTGAACCCCCCTTGTGGAAGATGAAGATGGAAGATTGTTGTTTAAACTCAGAAAGATATGCATTTTTCTTATCTTGTTTAGATCAATTTGATCTCTAACTGCTGCAATTTCTCTCAGTTTTTGTAACAGTTTGTCTCTCTGTTTAGCTCTTACCCAGCAACATTTCTGACTCAAGTGCTGTGAAAAGCAAATAGATTTCATCACACAGACCAGAAGAAAACCATGATAACAAATAGAAGATGCAAAATATATGACGAATCTGACTTTCCATTTAAAAGAATTTTTCTGGAAGCCAAATTATAGGATTCAACCAGGTCTAAACTAATCCCTTTATAAAAAACGTTGAAAAAAACAACCAAAAATATGATGATATCTTCAATATAACAGGTAATAGGAAGGGGAATCTAAATATCCTATTTATGGGAAATACATCTTTAATCTTGCCTATGGCTCTTTATTATAAAGACTTTTGGTGTTATTGTCCATGCAAAACTTCAGCCATATTAGAAGGACAATTTGTGAAGGTATATGGATTACTGTGGTTTCACAGCTCATGTGTACAAACAACCAGTGTTCATCTTGAAAACCAGATATTAGTGTCCGAGGAATTCTGTTTGGGTAAGTAACAGCTGTAAGGCAAAGTATCAGGACGAAAGTGTAATTTGTCCATGTCCTTGCCCTGAGTGTCATTATCTATGTAAGTACGAAAGCAAAACTATTTTCCTTCAAAATTCCTTTTTTTTCTTTTAGGCCTGACATCTTATAAATATTGAATTTTCTCCAATATACTTTCAAAAGATCCTACATAAATGTTAAAATTACATGATTTCCCAAAGTAATTGATAGTTCTGAGGATTAAATGCAAATTTCAGAAATGAATATAATATTCTTTTTATATTCTCTTTCTTCGTGTGGGATTTATGTGCTGTATTTCTCTTCACTAGAGAGGAGTAAACAGTCTAGTTGAAGATGTCCTTGCCCATGGCAGGAGGGGTTAGAACTAGATGATGTTTAAGGTCCTTTCCAAAGCAAATCATTCTATGAGTATATGAATGTCATAAAAAACTTTCCATTGCTATGTCTTGTGTACGATTTTCCATTTGTTATACTTTTTCCACATAAATTTAATTCTGAGGAACATTTAGATGATAAAAAATCTAAAATTAGTTCTCACTAAAAATTTACCGCAATATGACCTGCTTGGACACTATATGAAACACATTCAAAATAGTATTTCTGATTACTTGCAACGTGAACTTTTAAAAGTGCATTCAGTCAAAAAGGGAACTGAAACCAAAAAAGGGTCCAGTTTTCCTCAGTTTCATCATTTTTCTTTAATATCATAATTTTCTTAAAATATAAACATTATTAAAACTTTTATCTTATTTATTCTCAAAAATATTAAACCCAGACATTTGAAAATATAAAGATTTGTGCTTTGAACTTCAACCTTCACTCTTTAGTCCAGCTCATTTCCATACTTTCGTTTTAATTTGGGAAAATTTCAATGGGAGATGTTTTATTTGAATAGTGGAATGCACATTGCTACATTGCAGTGGAGGATACCTTGAATGGTGTGAAGTGTTTGAGTGGAAATACTTGCAGTGTTGCATTAAAGGAGGAAGCGACATTCAACAAAGAACTGACAGTACTGGGACTTGATCAGGCAAAATCAAACTCCCATTCCTCCTGGATGTTTTTTATGTTTCTCTCCCTAAATTCTCTTACTGGTCCTTAATATTAAGTGGTTTATATTATGTATTATATGTAAAATTCTTCCAAAACCAGATTTTACAGAACAAAAATAAGCACCAATAAACTGCTATATTCAGCTGTGTAGAAAAACATGCTTTCCTTTAAGAGATCAGAATTGTTTTTCAAAGAAAGGTCTACATTTGTTTTGCATCATACTTCAGCTCATACAGGAAAGATCACAACATAGCCAAGTCTTTGGCTTCTTCTTGGTTGTTTCCAAAGAGAGCAAATAACTGATGTCAAAATGCTCATTTGGCCACCACATGATGTCTATCTTCTTGAGAACCTTCCAAACAGACTCTCTGAGCTATTTCAGAGCAGCAATTATCACCTGTCCTGCTGATTTTGTGAAAGTACAAATGTCAAAGTTTCAGCTGGAAGAAAACATCCACATAATAAAAGTAGCATAACATGCTATACCCTTTAACAATAGAAAACTGCAGATGTTTCACACAGATTTTCTTTGCATTAAGAAAGATACAAATTTATATGTATAAGTGTCATAGATATTGCACTGATAGATTAGTCAAGTAGATTCTTGTGACAGAATGTAGATTGCATATGTGTGCCTATATTACAATATTAATCACAGAATCTGCTACTTATTCTGCAGTTATACTATTAAAAGCATACTTATTAATTTTTCTAAATACACATGTATCTATATGTATTAGCAATCTCAAGGTATACATATAATATAATTTATAAAAAAAAACAACGAAGCAGATTGACTAACAATGCCTCTTTTCTTCTTATGAGATATTGCAACTCTCTTCTGAAAGTTCAGGTCTCAAGTCCACTTTCCCAGACCAATTTTTGGCATTCTAAAGGTTATTTTTTTCAGACAGTAATAGTTCCATGTGACTATCAGTCCTGATACAATGATCAGTACAGAAAGAGACAACGTATTTGAGTTATAAGATAATCCTCATTGGTCTAAAATTTTATTTTTATATGTTTTTCTCTTTTAATTTTTCTACATCTTGATTACATCTACCTTGTGTTCAAAATTGATAAATAAAACCTGTGGAAAATATTCCTATATCTGTGGTAACCCAGAAATAGGCAAGGAATAAAAATGCTGCAGACAGTTAAACAAGGAAACACTATGTAGGCTACTTCAGCTTTTCAGGAACGTCAAAAAAATAAATATGAACTTATTTTAGGCATCAAAATTTTTGACAACTGGAAATTTAAATTTTCCATTGAACTTGCTGTTGATTTTTTGTGACTTTTTTTCTTGTTATGTATTTAATTTTTCCTGCTGTTTTTCAGAATAAGAAAAATAGCTGAATAGCTCCGATACTGTGGAGTTTCAGGCACCACCTATATTTTCAGTAATTAAATTTGCGAGTTCATTCCTCCAGGCCCTAGGCAAAGGACTCTGTTCAGTGGTCTCTCTTTGTCTTCATGTAGAGTTTAACAGGTCTGAAGAACTATTTCTCCAGCGAATATAAGCTTTGTTTAACTTTCTTGGGCATACGTGAAACTATCAATGTGGAATGTTTATAAGCCCCAGGCCTACAAGTATTAGGCAAATAAGATTTTTTTTTTTGCTTTCTCATCTACTTCAAAAGCAGTTAAGGGTTACACATTCCAGTTTCACAAAGCACCTCATTCAGACCTAGTTTTAGGTGCTTCAGTCCAAGAGAGAGGGAAAATTTCCTGAGTATCTCTCTTCAGAGTTTTCTGTTGCCTGTTTAGCTTTTAAAACTCATACTCAGATATGTTGACAGAGTGTACCTGCCTCCTAGAGACATCTTGCTTATCAATTACAGCTCTGAAAATAGGTACTATGTTGTAATTGTCAAATTTCTGCCTCGAGCATTTCACCCATGATCCCCACCAAAATTGAATGCAATATTGCTATTACAGTGAAAGCAGGTATCAGAAGCAGGACAAAGTTGCAGTTTTGCTTAAATTAGATCTCTCTGTGTCATTATATATGCACCTTTTTCCAGAACTCAGATTACTCAGAATCCAGTTTTGAAGCAGAACCTCATCTGGAAGCAATTGGCATTGCTGTTGATGTTAATTTTAAATGAATTTAGGGAAAGTAGTTCAATTCTGATGCCACTTGACCCAAATATCAATAAAATCTCTAAAACATCAATAATATTCAAAATGCCTTAAATAATCAGCAAAAAAAATTAAAATTTATTTAGACCTTTGTATTTCACCAGTTGTTTAGCCTTTTCAATGATCTTAATAAAATATTTTTATTACTAAATGGAAAAACAGTGTGCAAAAGACATGCTTATATGATTTCTAGAAAAGAGTAAAATGAAGCTATAATTCATACACTGTAGATATAGCAGCTTCTAGTCAGTCACTGTGAGATGACCATTTGTATGTGCCTTTTTGAAAACATTTGTTAACTCTGATACAGATAGTTTTAAGCGTCTCAGTTCAAAATCATCACCATAAAGATAAGCATAAGTAAAAAGCATAGACTTCTGAAAAACATTCTCAGGGGAAATATTTCTATGGTTCCATGAATTCTCCTAAAACTTAAACGTAAGGCCCAGAATAGTCACATTGCATTTTTCACTCAGGACCGCACAAATCACATTTTTTTATTATTAATTAATTTTAATTATTTGCCATCTTCCAAAAAGTTACCTGATATTTCATCAAAAAATTGTTTCTGTTTAAGAAAAAAGCTTTTTAATTATTTAAAATGTTCCCATCCAGTAGCAAGAAATTAATTGTGGAGCACTTCATGTGTTCTACTAAAACTAGGAGTCACTTAGAAATTCATCTAGATTTTTAATAATACGTTATTTGGTACAACTGCAGTACCTTCTCACACCCAAATTTCACAGTTTTCCAGCTCAGATGAAAAGCTTCTGTCAAATTTACCCCGCAGTCACTTTGACTTCAACTTAACTTTTGGTTTTTTGCAAAGTTCGCTTTATTACTGAGAAGGAAAAGGAGGTGGAGGAAAACAAGACTGCCATCAAACTTTTGTACAGAATTTATTTTTTTATTGATTTCTGATTGCTCCTGTCCTCCCGCATACAAATCAAACAATTACAAAATTATAATGTAAATGTAAATAAGAACAATAGGAGAACCTCTTTGACAATGATCAAAAGAGTCTTCTTCAATGTTAGAAATCAGAAGATAATGAACTAACAAAGTTATCTTTCAATCTTTCACCTTCACAAATTAACTCAGGGAGGTTCCTCTGCAAAAAGATCCATGTGTAAAACAAAAATTTTTGGAAATGCTTGAAAGCTCTTTCCTGAGGATTTTGAATGAAATACATAGATTCACAGAAGGCTTTTCAAAACACTGCACACTCTCATGAAGAGTATCTGTGAGTAACATATTTCTTGGCCAACTCTGTGCTCTTTTCTTTCCTGACACATTCTCCTGAGATGAGAATATTACATGAAAAAAACCCCTAAATACCAAGACACAGGGGAAAATCCTATTATTTAAACAACTTGAGTAGCTAGGGAAGGCTGGTTGTGAGACTCAAGCCTGAACAAAGAACATAGGAGAAAAAGAAGGAGCGTGGGAATTTTGTTTACTGTTATCAGAAATAACAGCTGATCTTCATCAAACAAAACTGTCTTGGAAGAAAAAGGCCTTTCATTATAAAATTGTGAGGCTGATATCCCATAAGTTCAACAAATGACTAGACAGACTTCACAAGAACTCCATCTCCCTTTCTAACATATGTCCTATTACCTTTTCCAGTAAGCAAAGAAGAAACTTGTAAATATTGCACTTGCATCCATTGCTGCGTCCAGTCTAACCAAATTGGTGTATGTGCAGTAGTTTAATTACAACACTTGATCAAAGGGATTGCTGCTATGTATTTGCTGTTTCTTATGAAACCCACCTCAGCAGCCCCTACAGCTTTTGAAATTAATCCACAGAAAGACTTAAGCTTTAAAATATATATGCTTGATTACTGACTTTAGTTTTTGCAGTTGCTTCCACCTGTGCCACTGGAAGTAACTGAAAGTAGTGTAATCATAACTTACAATGATAGCTTTTGAATTGCCACACAGCATTCAAGCAGAATCCAAAATCATTAACAGAGCAACAATATGATATTTATACACTCCTGACTTTTCTTTAGAGGCACCACTCTTGATCATTGATTAAATTTTTGTTTCACCAGGCAACAAAATAATAATGCAGAGATTTAACTTAGGAAACAAAAGGTACAAGATTTACTATAGTTTGAGACTGAAGGTTCTCTATTGCCCAAGCACTTTTCATGCTGCCATTTTTTCAATGGATTGCTCTGACAGAAAAGGTCACAAAGTTTTACGCTTCAAAATAAAGAATAAAATAGAAAAGGAGAAATATAATTGTTTTGGTTGAAAGGTTCAGAAAGGTCTAGACACTTTGGACAGTTGGACACTGATTTTATTTTACTACAGGGTCACACACTGCAATGACAGCAAAGTCGATTCAGTACTGCAGCTGATTCAATTTCCTGTGCCTTGCATGGGAGGCAAACTATCTTTCCAAAAAGACAGTATATTTTCAATAATCTCTCAAATCATTTGTCTGTAACAACTGCTTAGAAGGCTGACAATGAAATCCATTTGCTTATCAAAATGTTTTCTTCTCCACAGTGTGCAAAGCTTCATGCTGGTTATTGTAAACTTGCCATTGATTTTCCAAACAGTTGCAGAGAGCTGGGGTAAAAGGAAGGTCACACTCCGAAGAAAAATGGATAGCTGAAAGGTCTAGTAAGTAAAATAGATGACAGATGGTATTTTTGTAGATTGCAAGTTTTTCATTTCCAAGGCATGTTGAATAGTGTTCATTTCACTTCATCATAGTCCACAATGATACCAAAAAATGTCTTTAATTCAAAGTAAAGGAAAAATACAAGAGTTTTTGGTCTTGAAAAGCTGACCATTCATTTCAACAATTGCAGCACAAGACTCCTTTTCCCCTAGAACAGAAGTGCTTTCAATGTTATTTTTGAAAATATAAATAATTAAAAAATAATATGATGCTTATTTCAGACTACTAAGGAAAATACTTTTTTTTCCCTATATAATTTCTTTTCATTACAAATAAATGAAAGAAGTATTCCACTATGGAAATTCGGCATGAGTTGACCTTGGGGATGAGAGCTAGGTAACTATATTCTCCAAATGCCTTCAACACATTAAAAAAGTTAGGCCTTCAACACACTAAAAAAGTTAGGAAATAATCATGCAATAGAAGTTTCCAGAGCTGAATCAAAGAGGTAAAGCTTCAATTCTAGAATAAATTACTTGTTCTAGAGAAACGAAGTTACCTGTAGCTCCAAGTGAAATTATCAGTTGTATTAATACATTTTACCTGTGAGCAGTGCAGCATTCCTCACTGAAGTTTTGTCTTTGTTGTCTGAACTGCATTTTATTATGCTTTCCTTTCTTTGAATAATTTACATAGAAGAAAGATTGCTGCTCCTGCAGAAGAATAGGCATTTTCAAACTGCTGATACATGCAGTTGAAATAAGTTAATTCATCAAAGAATTTTCACACCTATTTCCATGGGATTCACTTACGCATGACACTATTGCAAAAACCATTTTCATAACATAAAAGGACAACATTACCTATTGTTAGACTAATTAAAACATTTTTTTTTTCTTTTATTGATAGGAAGAAAGAAACAAAGTGGTGATTCAGGCTTAGAGCAACCTTCTGTTTTTCATTAAGACTGTGTCCTTGAAGAAAAGAAAGAAGAACAGAATGAAAGCAAAGCAGAAAAAAAGAAAAAAAATTATCTCCTTACAATAAAAAAATAATAAAAAAAAAGGAATGAAAAGATTCTTTCAAAACGCATGAGGAAGAATTCTTTTTTCTTTTTTTCATAATTCAGAAACTGCAGTTCTAAATAAATGAAGGTATACCTAATATTTGCTTTGTGTAATACAAAATTTTCTCATCATTACAATATTTTGGCTGAGTTTCATTTGTTGCATAAGAAATGACAAACCTAAATTGTATTTTAGGACACAGTTTTAAAACACAGTAAATAAAAGGGAGTGGATACATAGGCAATAAATGCATATAGCTAATAATCCAAATTCACCAAAGAAACCAGGAAAATTTATTCACTTAATAAAGTTTATACTTCTTCATACTCATTTCAGAAAGTATGACAAAGAAGAAAAAAAATAATTTATCAGTAACTGTGTAGAAAGTAACATATATTAGAACATTATCTTTTCTCATAAATACAACCAAGACCACTTAATGAACACATAGATTTGTTTTGATGAGGAAATGTCACTAGAAATAGTTACATGAGTTTATGGTTTTATCTCCAAAAATAAAAAATGCATTATTAACAAAGCAAATGACTTGCTATGGATAGGCTGTATATCAGTTAAAACATCACTGAAAAGACTAAAAATATATTTTCCCCAAGAGCCTTGCAAGACTTCATATTTGGGTATGCTAAAACTGAAGAGATAATTTGTGAGAAAATTCATTAATACACTTGAGAAAGAATGGAAAAATCAGACCTTTCGTACTTCAAATAAAATACTTGAAAAATTACCTCAGGTTGTTTTGTCAACAAGATATGGATGGGACTGAATATTTCATTAGGAAACAAATTTTGTGCCAGAGTTGAAAAACCAGAGAGCAAATCCTGATGTTCTTGGTTTGGCATGGCAGGACAGGACAGTGTTCCTGATTGCATGTCTCACCAGACTCCACCATTTATTGCATTGATGCCCCTTTCAAGTATTGAAAAAAATATATCCCTCACTACCAAATGTTTCTGCTGAGTCTCTGATACAACAATGAAAACTAGTCAGCCTCAAAACACTTTTCCCTTTACTATAACACCTTTCCCAGTACTTGTGTGGTTCACTGCCTGTGCTGACTTTCTTAGCAGAAGGGGTCCAAGAGAAGAAACAAATACCAAATGAAAGTAGATTCCAATAGCAGAGCCATGGTTTTCCACCTGGCAGAAAGCAGTTTGCTTGTCCTCATCACCCTAAGACTAATATCCCTAAAAGCTCTTCTGACACTTAAGTAAACCACCACAAGCTGAGCAGAGTGCAGGGGCTACTGCCATGAAACCTGGAGGATTCCACTTTTCCTTGCAGATTCAGCCATGATGTTCACACTCTCACAAATGTGACACCCTAAAAAACTACTTCGCTTTTGTCTGAAGTTAGCTCTGTTATTTGAACACGAATGTGTAAGGAATACCTAACATTGATAATGCAGGAATAACCACACTGTTCTTTACCTTTAAACTACGGAGAATGTAACAGCTGTTTAAAGTGGTACACTTCTTTTAAAAATAAAATAAATATAGAGGAGTGTGGAGAAAGATTGATAACATAGTGGCTTAGTGAGCTGGATTAACCTTGAGGGTTAAAATCCAGGTGCCAATCAGTTTGATTAACAGTGCAGCAAAGGCTACTCATTGAAGTTACTCAATGGCAGCCCATTTTCTGATGCTTTTGCTGTAAAATAAGAAGTTAATTTCCAGTCTGGAGATTGTAAACTGGCTGGTTATAACACTGGGAGTTGATTAGGCTATAAAACTGAACTCATGTTTAATAGGTGATTTGAATCACTAAGATTGGAAGAAACACACAAAACAAAGGGTTTACCCACATTCTTTTCTTCTTTTCAAAGATTCTTGTTTCTCACATCCCTTGAGAGAA
Source organism: Cephalopterus ornatus (assembly GCA_013396775.1). Taxonomy (NCBI): domain Eukaryota; kingdom Metazoa; phylum Chordata; class Aves; order Passeriformes; family Cotingidae; genus Cephalopterus; species Cephalopterus ornatus. The sequence goes on from VZRE01013975.1 coordinate 25,663, forward strand.
TTTATGCTCCTTGCTGTTTCTACTTGGGTACCTTTACTCAGGATGTTATAATTCTACCAGTAGTGCAATTCCCCAAAATGATATAACTGTCTTGATGATACCACACAGCTGTAAAGTGCTGTGAATATTTGTCACAATGACATTTTCTTCATAGCTGTACTGAGCAAATTAATTGGTGAAGAAAAATAGCTAAAGAGTGGATTGAAGTTTTTTGACTAAAAATGCTGGTTTGATCATGAAACAAAGTACCAGATAAATCTGAAAATTCAATTATACTAGGAATATAGCTTCTCCATACTCAGTAACAGCTATAATGTATTCAAGTAGATTATGTAAATCAGGAAACTGAAAAAAATTCCTTTATGAGGTGTCAGCATTGTTATGCAACTGAACTGAACCTTTTTGAAAGGATGTTTTTTGCCCCCCTTCCTATAGTGGTTTTAATTGACATCACCAACTAATGTAATCTTATCTTTTTTTTTAAACCATGTTTAGAAGGAATTCAAATACTGAAAAAAATGCAGGAAAATACTAATATTGTTAAAGAATCAATTCATATTATTTTACCTATACCATATTTTCATATTTTAGTATAATTACTATTAGAATCATAGAATCATAGAATTGCTTAAGTTGGAAAATACCTTTAGGATCACCTAGTCTAACCCAGTACTGCCAAGTCCACCTCTAAACCATACCCCAGTTGCCAAATCTGCAGGTCCTTTAAATACATCCAGGGCTATTGACTCGACTTCTTCCCTGGGCAGTCTGTTCTAACGCTTGACAACCCTTTCTGTGAATAAATTTTTCCTAACATACAATAAAAACCTACCCTGGAACAACTGTCCAGGGGACAGTCCTCTGGAATTACTCTAGCACCTTGCGGTCTTTCTTCTAGTGAGGTCCCCAAAAGTATTTGAGGTGCAGCCTGATCAGTGTTTAATACAGTGTGCCCAGGTGGCCAAGAAGGCCAATGGCACCCTGGCTTGTATCAGGAATCATGTGACCAGAAGGACTACGGAAGTGATTGTCCTCCTGCATTTGGCACTGGTGAGGCCCCACCTTGGGTAATGTGTCCAGTTCTGGGCCCATCACTTCAAGAAAGACATTGAGGTGCTGGAGCGTGTCCAGAGAAGGACAACGAAGCTGGTGAAGGGTAAGCCCTATGAGGAACAACTGAGGGATCTGGGGTTGTTTAGCCCGGAGAAGAGGATGCTCAGGAGTGACCTTATTGCTCTTTACAGCTACCTGAAAGGAAGTTGTAGCCAGGTGGGGGTTGGCTTCTTCTCCCAGGCAACTAGTGACAGGACAACAGGACATAACCTCAAGATGCATCAGGGGACATTCAGACTGGACATTAGGAGGAATTTCTTCACAGAAAGGGTTGTCAAGCATTGGAATGGGCTGCCCAGGGAGGTGGTGGAGTCATGACCCCTGGAGGTGTTTAAGAAAAAACTGTATGTGGCACTTAGTGCCATGGTCTGGTTGACAAGGTGGTCAGTCACACATTGGACTTGATGATCTCAAAGGTCTGTTCCAACCTAATTGATTCCATGATTCTGTTATATGCTACCTATATATATGTGTGTGTGTGTGTTTGCCTAGTAATTTTAATTATACATGAGGGTTAAAATAAACTATTAAAAATTACGTTTTCACTTCAGTGACAAACACTGGGAAAGAAATACCAGAGCCATTCTACACCTGGGTCTAACATCTGCAGTATCTGCTTCATTAATATCTACTCTCTCTCTATTTTCATCTATCATATTTGGATCTCTTTACAGTCTTTATATGATTCCTACTTGAACAATTCATGATCAGTTCCATGAATTATTTTATTTCTAATTTCCTAATTCAGCCCACAATGAAAGCATATAATTCATACACATTTATATATGAAAGTTCAGAAAATGTGCATAAAATTTTAATGTAAGTTAAACTAAGCAAATATATGTTCACAGAATACTTTTATTTTTCAAACTGGCATGCATATGGAACACAGACCTGAAAAGGCAACTAAAGTTAATGAAAATCCATATGTTGACTCAAAGACTTTGGCTCAGACTGAACATGACTGAGTCTATTGCTTATTTCCAGCCGCTTGATTATAGTGGCCAACAGCTAACGTTAGGTAGATACTTTGAATACATTTATGCTATTATTCTTCCATGTAAGCAATCTTACCTTTTGCTACAGGGATACCAGGCAGCCATACAATAGGGCACAGATTGTCATTACAATGAAAAAATAGCAGAATTAATAGTCTGTGCAAAGAAGGAAGTGGTTTATCAAACAGCTTTGTCATCTGAATGAAAAAATTATGATAAAATCTATTTGGTACACTGAAATATGTCATAAAGTAAGCTAACAAGCTGTTTACAATGCAATTATTTCTGTGGTTTGCTGCTTTGAAAACTCAGACTAAGTTTGCTTGGTGAAACTCAATAGCCATTTTGTAGAGTGTTTATAAGGTTTCTAATTTTTGCTGGGCTCTGAAGCACAAATACATAGTAATTCATTAAGTAATCTAGTGTATCTCTGAGCCTGAGCAAAACTGAACCTAACTTTACATAGCTAAAGCCCTTCTCATGCTGATATTACCTCACATTTACTATCTGGCAATTCACTCGTGCTTCCTACACAATACATGTGTGTGCCTGGAGTAACTCTCCTAAGTGTCTGTATCTTTGAGAGCAACAATTATTGCTAAACCTTTCTTTTTCTTACATTTGCTTTTATAAAGTGTCTTGATGTACCTGTTGTTTGCAGTGGCTGAGGTGCTCATCTCCATTTCTTCAAGTAAGAGTACATCTACATGGTGAAGTCAAAGAATAACTACTGCAGGATAATTAGGGTGGAGATTTTAAAAAGAGAAATTTTTCTATGTTGAAAAACAGTGTTACAGTATTGGTGGTGCTGTCATCATTGAGGGACTTAAAGGAGGTCAAATTCCCAAGACAGGGGGTACTTGTTTTTGTTAAAAAAATTACTGCCTTCAGAAGACCCTAAAAGTGTCTTGTGTGAGAGGGCAAGGGCCAAAGGTTTTTTTTTTCATCTCTGTTTTTGTGGGTTTTTTTCCCCTAATTGTATCACTTATTCCAGTCAATTATTACCTCTCTCTCCAATCTTTGCACTTACAAATTTATGTTGACCACATACATGGACATCCTTATTCCCCACCGACAATGTCTTTGTTGTTTGTAATCAAACTGGATTAACCTAATGGTACAAAAGCACTGGATACTGATGGCATGGGAGATGCAATGGGAGAAATCATCGTAAAAAATTAACTGTTAAAGACAAGGTGTTCAACAATATGTATGCTGCTAATATTTTTGCTAAGTAAGCAAGTCATAACATCTACCTATTCTGGTCACGGGGAGTGATTGCAATGGATTCAACCAATGGATTCAAAATTAAGAAGGACTGGCTTATTTTCTTGATTTGTAAGCCACCTGGATATTTTGCTATGTTACACTGATGTTCACAAAACACAGTCTTAATTTCAACAGAGAAGGCTAGAATAAGGAATTTTTAGGTAGGAACTTATAAAGTGATGTTAATATAGAGAGATTTTACTCTACATAATGTGGTGACTTTCATGTTACAAATAGAACTGCTTGCATTTGTATACTGAACCAAGAAAAACTGATCTTAAATACCAAAATAAACCTTCTCTCCCATACTGTTCATTTAAAGTTTCTATCAAAACTTTCTGTTCTGACTAGCTTTCTACTTCAAAATTAAAGAAATTAAAGCATGCTCATCCTCACAGTTCAGGAAATTGACTCTGCTAAAACAAACAAAACAACAACCCCCACCCCCCCAAAAAACCCTAAACAAACAAAAAACCCTTATTTGCTATCTATTTTAACATCACAAGTCCTTAAGCATGGTATAAAGACAGTGCAGCTTCTATCTCAGCTTTGCTCTGGGACAAAATAACTTTACCTTTTAAGACAAACTGAAGTCTATCACTTCTGGAACTGTATTATAGACAGGAAAGGGGGATATATTCTCCTTTAAAAAAGAATCAATGGGATCTGGACCACAGACTATTATTTGCTTTTCTTCTAACTAGAAGAATATTTTTGCTGCATATCACTGGGGTGTAACGCTGCAATTCTTTGGGTACTTCAATTTTGAATTTCCACAATTTAAGATATATTAAATCCTTTAAGTGTAATAGCAGTTCGAGGTGTCATCAAATTGTACATAAATGAGCATAATAACTGCCACTACCAGCATTCTTACCTTAAAATATTGTAATTCTTTTGTTGTAGATTTTCGTGTGAAAAAATGTGCTCTTTTATTGCTTACACGACAGTGAATTGTTAACTTTTGTTATTCAGAGGTAAATCACAATAACTTTGTTACACAAACCTTTTATATCAGACCAACTCAGTAGATGATCCATTCAACAAGGCTGTTTTATTAGTTCCACTATATAAATAAGGTCAAACACATGCACAATGGCCTTTATCAAAGAATTTTCATGCCTATTTTTTCTTTTACACTTATGTCACTTGATACAAGTGCAAGTCAGATGAGGAAAATTATCTTGGTTGGTTTGAGGTTTTTTTTCCCCCTTTCCATAGAATGGAATAGCTATTAATATTATTCAGTAAAAAATTTCCATTAAAAGAAAATATCTTCTATTCCAAATGACACATATGAGTATACGGCAATTTTACATCCATATGGACTTTGAACTTCATACGTTGGCAGTTGTCTGCATGGAATTTCTACTGATGATTTTCTTGTGCTGGAAATAGTTCTTTCTCTAAGAGTTTGTTTTTCTCCTTTTGGAAAAAATTAAATTATTGGGGGAAAAAGGAAGTTATTTAGAAGTTATTTAAAGAAGTTATTTAGTTATTTAGAACGAAACAATAAAAAAACCCCAAACAAATAAAAGAAAAATATGCAAATTATACAAATGGTGAGATTAAGAAACATTTAAAAGGAAAATTACAAGGAAATTGTAACAGTACAATTAAAACCAGTGAAGAACTTATTTTGATTACAAATTTCAAAAAGAAAGAATATTTCCTCAGTTCAACTTTGTTGGTATTTATGCTCTAAAAGGCCTTCTAGGAAAATAATCTTATTAAACTTTTTGATTTATATTTGCAAAGGGCTAAATATAATTTTTTTTCATATCTGTATTTTAAATATTTTAAGCAATACTGAAATACAACTGTAATTTATTAGTATTCATGTATCTACTATTTTGCATTGAAAAGGATTGGCAAATTCTGGAGCTATAGTTAAACAGCTTCTGTAAGAAAGAACCTGAAACTGGAAGACATTTAGTCTTATGTTTAGTTTTTGCCTCTGAAACAGACAATGCAGTACTGAATGAGTTACTTTTCACCATTCCATCTTTTCAAAGTGGGAAATCAAGCTATTTTCTGCTTCCTTTTGGTTTTGAGTTTTTTTAGTTGGTTGGTTGGTTGGTTTGGGGTGTTTTTTTGTTTGCTTTGGTTTGGTTTAGTTTTGTTTTGGTTTTCCCTTTAATGGGAGAGGGTGTTGGGCGGGGGCTGGGTGTGTGTCTGTGTCTGTTTTTTTTCCCCAGTAATTCACTATGGTTTTCAAGGGTGGCCACTTCTTTCATGTATTCATACTACACTGTCAAGAATACTAAAGCTATACTGTAAAAAGCTGACAGATTCCTTTTCTTTATATCTGCCCCCGTCATCTATTAATTGCAGTAATGTGAGAAAGGTCAGGCTGCTATCCCTTCCACAGAGTATTTCCAATGAAAACTGGAATGCAAGGAAAAAAGCAGACACTGCCTGCTTTAAAAGGTTCCCTTTGAGGACTGAGACCTCAGAGTACTCTGCATGGCATTCTCACACAAAATTTTAAACACAGCTGTCTGAGTTTCTCCTGCTGCTGCTGTTTAACAGTTACATTGAAGGAGAGAATGTGAAGGTACGTAGAGGACATTTCAGCTCTTATGTTTTGAATGCACCAGGCTTTTCACTGATAAGAATGTTGGAAGTGTGCACTGGACACACATTAAATTGGTGTTTTGCTTTTGCTTGGTCTTTTGCTTTGAATGTTATGTTAATGCCAAGAGGAACATTGGTGAGTTATGTTTCTTTTTTGTCTCCCGTTAGCAGATTCAAGAAGGACTTTTAGTACCTGCTACTGGATAGGCAATGCAGCAGAGTACAAGCAATCCCACTGACTTCTGGAATGCAGTGGGGACAATTTTTGGCAGAGTCTGGACAGAACAACTAGGAGAGGTATGCTGCTGCTGCACGTAAATAAGGAAGACCTAATCAAGGATGTGACAACCCTAATCTGACTGACATTGAATAATCAGTACTATATAAGATCCTGAGCACAGTGAGGAAAAACACTGGCACAGTCGAGTCCCTAAGTTCCAGAATAATGAATTTTTGGCTCATTCGAGGAAATGGGTAGGCAATGCAGAAGAAGTAAGGCAAAGACTAAGAAATGCTCTCAGGAATCCCAGCTCTCTGCACCTAGTGACAGGTTCTCGGGAAGCGCTACCCATGGTAGAGGTGAGTTTTAGGTATTGTTTAAGTGTTTTAGTATTTGGTATTGCTTAAGTGAAGTGCACATAAGCAAGTGTGAGAAGTTGGAAAGCCTCTGAGGATCCTGAAGGATCTGGGTGATGTTGAGAGGCTGCTCGGTAATGTCTTTAAGGTGTTATGCAGCAAATTAATGGGAAAAAAAAGAAAATATTAACTACACCCATCTTCAAAAAAAAGAAAGGAGTAGGGTTTAGGTGACTACAAACTGGTCAGCTTAACATCAGTACTCAGGAAAATTGCAAAGCAAATCCTTCTGAAAGTCATACAGAAAAGAAAGGTGATTGGGAACAGCCATCTTGGTCTTACCAAGGTTAAATGGTTCTTCACCACATTCATTTCCTTCTATGAAAAGATGAAAAGCTCTGGAGGCAAAAGAGCAGTTTTTATTATTATACTATTATTATTATAGCATGTTATTACTATTGACTTTAGTAAGCCTTTTAGAATGAGCCCTTTGGCTCTTGTCTAACAGGAGACCAGCCGTATGTTGTACTCCTCAGCATTTAATGCTGTGGAACATTTCCATTGATGGTCTGTCTGGCAGTGAAATGGTCTTCTCCTGCCTTACCGGAGACATCTCAGAGGGACCTCAGGCTGATGCAATTGGCTACAAAGAACTTCGGACCTTTCAAAAAAGTGAAATGCAAAACCTTGCACCTGGGATCAAACAACCCAATGCAATGGTTCAAGCTAGGTACTGATTAAATGGGGAAGCAGCTCTGCTTAAAAAACCAAGAGGCTGGTTAGGTGGCGTCAAGAGGTCCCCTCCAGCCTAACTTATTCCATGTGCCTATGACTGGTTAGCATAGAATGGCAGCCAATATCATCTTCTTGTATGACTTCAGAGAACCAGAATTTGTAAAGGGAAAAGAGGGATTAAGACTCAATGCTTTCTCTCTTTTTCTCCTTTTTTTCTAATAAAAGTCAGAATGATGGTTTGCTCTCTGTACAGTTCTTTTTAATTACCCTTTTTGCCTACAGAAAGATAAAGTTAAAAGGACGATTTCAAATAGTCATACAAAAAGCCAAAGCTTTCATTTTTTCTCTGTTGAAAGAAACAGATCCCTAGGAAGGTTTAAAAAGTAGTTCCTATAGGAATACTTTTTTTTTTCCTGGAAGTTTAGATATAACTAAAAGTCAAATGAGCTTTTAGTAAAATACACCCCAAGAAAGTAACAAAAGTAAAAATTGGGCAAAAGACTTGGGTGAAATGTCAGTAGTTTAACCAACAGAGAACTTTTACATCAGTGATTGCTTTCTGAGCATAACACAGCTGAATACATAAGACTTAAGCTTAGTTTAAAGGACAAAGCTCCATGCTGTGGGTAGTATTGCTACCAGTTAGCTTAAATTCTTAGTAGGAAGAATGAGATAAATTTACTACTGTTTCTGTATATTTGTACTGCATGAAAAGAAATTGACTGAAAGTCATCCATTTTGTGGATGATGAGAAAGCTGGAAGAAAACTAGGCATAGTTTTACTGATAAATACCTACTGGTGAAAAATTACACCGACAATGACTTTTAAAAAAAAACCAAACAAACAAACAAATCCAATTTTGAAGAGGTTTATTTTAAAGACAAGGTTGCCTTGTCTTTAAAACAGACTTTTTTTTAACAAAGTAGATGATCTTGAGTCAAACACAATTCTATCAGAACAAAAGGCATTACTTCTTTATTCATGAATAATAGTTAAAAATCTGTGATTGATAAAATAGTATCCAATCAAATAATAAAACTAAAAATGTTGTTTTTTCAGTGAGCTATTACATATTTTTCCAAGACAATCTCTGAAAGCCTCTTAGCTTTGCTTTTATAAACTGTACTGTATGAAGGAGTGGAAAACAAATCCTAAAGAAAAGATACACATTGAAAAAAAGAAGATGTGCACAGAGTATTTAGCTGGATTGAGCTCAGAGGTTTTACGTCCTGCAATTTTGAGAATGCGCTGGCATAGCGCCCCCGCTACTGAACTCCTGAACATGCAGAGACCATACAGGATTTTGACAGAAGCAGCATGACATCTGTTCAATTTCCTTTCTCTTCTAAAGCCTAAAGTATTCATATACAGAACACTGTTTACCTATCCAACTGAAAGTTAATGCTTTTAATACATGGGAAAAAAGTAAAATGATTTGTGGTATATGAGTCTGTACAAAATATGGCTTGATGTGAATTTTGTACATTGAAGAAATTATGAAGAATTACTTAGAATGTTATAGAGCCGGGGGTAACTGTGATTACTTTGGATAACTTTATAGTTGCAAATTAGGAAACAAGGAAATATTTTCAGCAAGAGTGTGGGAGAATTTCCTTTTTATTATACATTTTGGAAACAAACATCTTAGTTTTAAAACAAGCCTAATAGTGGATAATTTCTGTTTTGTATTTTTAGAATGCTTTGAAGGTTTGACACACCTTATGAATTATCATGTGGGCCTGTAACAGCTGCAATTTTAACAGTTATCCTCTTCATCAAAAGGCTTTTCATTTAAAAAATACTCCTACAATGAAGGTACAGATAGGCTGTGATGTACAAAGCAAACATCTATGTGTTGGTCCTTGATAGTTTTTTAAAACAAATTTTGCCAGTCCTTCTGACAAATATGGCCATTTTTTCAGTGTAATTCATCTTTTCTGTCTTCTCATAATATGGCCTTTTAATTATCCAAGAAGGCCAATGGCATCCTGGTTTGTATCAGAAATAGCATGGCCAGCAGGACTGGGGCAGTGATCGGCACAGATGAAGGAACAGCTTCAGTTTTGTGTTCGGTTTTGGGCCCTACAAGCAAGACATTGAGGCGCTGGGTCTCGAGCACAAGTCTTATGAGGAGCGGCTGAGCAGTTGGGGTTGTTTACCCTGCAGAAAAGGAGGGTGAGGAGACTTTATGTCTACCTGAAAGGAGGTTGTAGCCAGGTAGGGTCAGCCTCTACTCCCAATTAACAAGTGACAGGACAGAGGAGATGGCCTCAGGTTGCACCAGGGGAGGTTTAGTTTAGCTATTAAGAAAAATTTCTTTACAGAAAGAGTTGTAAAGCACTGGAACAGGCTGCCCAAGGAAATGGTGGAGTATCATTCCTGGAAGTGTTCAAAAACTGTGTTGACATGGCACTTGAGGGCAGGGTTTAGTGGTTAACATGGTGGGGGGGCTGGTTTGATGTTGGACTTGTCTTTTCCATCCCTAATAATTCTATATTCCTGTGATTCTATGATTTTTATGATAGTCAGTATACAAATTATGTATTATTGATATTTACCGACCTACTTCTTCAAAGATAATATGAATTGTCTATGTAAATGATGCAGTTTTAACAGTTATGCTTGAAATCTTCTACCTAGTGATTTTAACGAAATTCTGTACAATATGCTCTAATCTGTACATATACTCTAATCTGTTTGAGAAAAATTACAACTTTGAACTTTAATCATAAATCAGATCCTGTATATTATTTAATCAAGAAGAGCTCTTTTTTTTTATGATGTGGTTACCTCCAAAATCTTTTTTTTTAATTAATTAAGAAAAAACTCTTAAAGGCTCTCTCAAAGCTTATTTATAAAAGAGTTTCTTAACTTCCAGATGTGTAGGCACAGAATGATCATTTTGTATTTTCTCTAGTGACACCAAACTCTTAACGGCTTTGTGTGGAGCTTTGTAGATTTTAAAATATTGTCATATTTTGTTGTTCTTTTCTGTGATGATAGTGGAGGACTTGCTGACTGGAGCTGAATGTAACCTTAAAATTTGCAACCATAATATAAATTAATTTTTCCCGCAGCATGCAAGATTAGCACTGTCTATTTGATACCACACCATTAAATGAGTTTAAATAACCATTAAAACTATTTAGTAAAAGAGTTTCCTAGAAAAAGTTTTCAATTCATAGCTGGAAATTATTTTTATTCCTGAAAAGTAATTTTTATGTCCATTTCAAATACAGATGAAGATAAGTTCTGAAAAAGATATGGAGGTAATATACTTTAGGCACATACAATTGGGTTTTGTATTTTTAAAATTACAAATTCAGCAAGTTCCTAAATGTTATATTATAGGACTGTAAACCCATACATAGTATTATACAACCAGAAGCATAGAAAGACTAAAAATTTGATTTAATAAATCTTTCTTTACTGATTCCATTCAGTTATATATAAACACAAAACTCACCAGGATGTTTATGAACAAAATTACCATTTTTCTTGCATAAATTTTTATTGAAAAATGAGGGTTTTGTTTTCTTAGAAGCTTTAATCAATTAATTTCTACAAGGCATAACTCTAGACACTTTTCATTATATGTTGAAATATTCTGGAGTTTCTTAGAAGCGCATAAACATTGACAAAAGGATGAGAAAACAAGGTGAACTTTTCATGTATGCATGCATTTTACAACGTGCATCTGCCAGTTAATCTAGTGACAGTCATCAGTACGAGAAAGGGACAGGAAAAAAAAAAAAAAAGAGAAACTTTGGTGGACTCAATAAAATAATCAATCGTTACCTCTTACAGGACAAAAAACCAGTAGTCTAGTTAAAATTCACTATGTATTTTGATAATAAGCATTTTTTTCCATTAAAACATATAAGCATTAATATTTCCATCCATAGACAATGTAAATAAAAGCATTTGGGTATGTGACAGCTGTGCCTGCTAGATAAGAGAAGCATTGTGAAACAGTGGAGAAGTAATTTTCCTGTGACTTATTTATATTCATTATTGCTATAAAAATGGAGGGGGGGGGATAAAAATCAATCTCAGCATTTAGGTGGAAAAGCTAAATAATTACTTTGTGAACACTGTGAATTGGTGTGGTGACACCCTTATTCTGGTTCATTTCCCACATTTTTAAGGTACTAATCAACACAGTGAAGAACCTTCAAGTGGCTCCGAAATGTATGTCTTTCTTAGATTTCAAATGTTGTAGTGCAGCTGTACAGATGCTAAAATCTGTTCTGTGTCTGCTGTGTATGAAGACATAGAGAGGCCAAAAAGTTTTTATGACACATAACTTGATTTGATTTCACAAACATCTCATAATCTCCTGCCTGTCAAAGATGGCATTAGTTCCCTTTAAGAAATAAAAGAGGCTTATTTCTATGGATATAGCATGATGTGCTGCCTCACACTTCTGAAACTTCCTCTAGGTTGTGGGTATCTCTGCTAATGTCAAATTGTGGATTCACTGGAAGTTATAGTTTCACCAAATCTCTTCTGCTTCCCAAATCCTCCAGAGAACAGTTACAAAAGAGAAAGAAGGGTCTTCATTTCACTAGAAATGCAGAGATGAAATATAAAATATCTTCTGAAAGAGCATAGGCTTAATTTCTTAGAAATACCTTGTGCTGAATTCCTTATGTTTGAAAAACCAACACACAATTTGTTTTTAATGCTATGAAATGACTACTCTCAGAATTAAACTCTGTAAATAGATTGGCTATAAGTTATTATATCCATGTGATCTTTACAAGAGTTATTTGTATATCCTGGCGAATCCATGGACATATTTTGAATTAGGAAGAATGATTGTGTGTTCTAAAAACACAGCTAATGTGGTCTACAGCCTTCTTTTCATCTGTGCAAAACCCATCTTAAAATATAATTCCTTCTATAAGAAAAACCTCAGAGAGCTGTGGTTGTTCAGCCTAGAGAAGAGAAGGCTCCAGGGAGACCTTATAGACTTAGGCCTTTCAATACCTAAAGGGAGACTCACAGGAAAGCCAGAGAGGGACTTTTTACAAGCACATGTAGTGATGGGACAAGGGGGAATTGCTTTAAACTAAAAGAGGGTAGGTTCAGATTGGATATACAGAAGAAATTCTTTACTGTGAGGATGGTGGGGCAGTGGTACAAGTTTCCCAGAGAAGTTGTGGATTTCCCATCCCTGGACGTGTTCAAGACCAGGTTGAATGGGGCTTTGAGCAGCCTGGTCTACTGAAAGGTGTCCCTGACCATGCTGGGAATTCTATGATGACTCCCAGGGAAGCAATTAGTTTCTCCATCAACTGATACTATCTGAGGAGATTAAAAAAAAAAAAAAAAAGTTTGACAGAAAATTGTAATTTTTTAAATTGTTCTTGTGGGACTTAAATAACACTGTAGAAAGATAGATGCTCTCAAATATATTATCCCCTGCATTTCCAAATAGAGTTGATTGTTTCAGAATAATTTCCTTGAGGACAAAACCTCTCTTTAAATCACTATATTCACTGACATAATTATTTGCAAAGGTTTATATGCAATATAATTAGCAATTATGGATAACCACGTATTTTAAATCACATGGCAAGTGTATGTTTTATGATTGCCACATGGTCTATTCCATAATCCAGATATTTCCTTCCCTGCTGTCTATTCTCCCCCATTTTTTTCTTCTTTCCAACTGACTGGTGCCAGTAGACCTTCCTGTTGCCAGTAGACAGGTTACTCTGTCAGGAAGTCCTTGTGCTCAGCTCTCATCCATAATCCGATGCCTGGCACTCTTCGTTTAATAGTGCCCAAATAACCACCTTTATGAGACTAGTGCTCTCAGAGTGACTGTCCAGCTTCTCACCTGTTCTTATGGTGCAGTAAGTCCTATGGCTCATCTAATCAACTACCTATGTGCTCACCTTCAGCCTGGGAGGTCAGGCTCTGAAGAGCTCTCCTCACTCTTTCAGATGCACACATATCTGTGTGGGTCTGCGTGCATGTGTGTGCGAGCACACACACAAAGAGCAAACAGAAGTTCTGTATTAGAAATTTGTACCGTGATAAGCAATTCTCCCCACCAACAAATACTGAATTCTTTCCACCCCCACAAGCTTCCAGTACTAAGAGTAGCATTGAAAAAAAGGGTAAGTGTCGCAACCTGCTGGGAAGTGAAGGGTTTGGTCCGCTCCGGGAAGGTGGCAAGGGGTTTGCCGACTAGCTGCCAGGTTGCGGCATTCGCTGAGCTCCGGGCGTGATGATGTAGCGGCGCAGGAAAAACACGCACGCACACAGCACCGGAGATGGAATGGAGTGAACTTTATTTACATGGTGGCGGCCGCTTTTATAAGGTTTGTTGTGGAAGGGTCTGGAAGAAAAGCGGAGCCTACCAAATAAGGTAAGACTGGGAGTTACCGGTTTACAAACCTGGGAAGGATAGGTAGAGGAGAGGGAGGCTTTTTTTCAAATTTGAAATGGGGAAGGTAACACGGACATACATAGTAACTGGGAGAGACAGTGACCTTATAAGGAATAACAACATTAACCGATTATATACGAACGAATAACAAAGTATTTAACAATTATAACTACATAACCTCTGTCTGAAACTTGTTGTAAAGCTCTTCTGTAAAATGAGTTCCCACAGGTTAGGGGTGTGCACAAAATTTTCTGTTATAGATGGTAGCCTTTCAATGTGGCATAAGTTGACAGAAGTGAGCACACAACAAAGCAAGGTGTGCCACATAGTTTTGGTTCTCCAAAGTTCAGTGTTTTTTCTTTTTTTCTTCTGTTGCTGAAAAAAGCTATTTTGAGATGCAAAAGAGAGGACATATGTTTATGGGTGTTTTGTTTAGAAACTCTGACATGCCATAAGAATGTTTGTCAATTCTATCATGGTTTTGTCTCACATGCTGGTGTTTGGTGGCTGTAGCTGAAGCAAATTGCCAATCATGGTTGCTAAAATTGTTACTCTGAGGACAAAGACACTGGAATAGTCAATAGTCATTTTGGTGAAAATTCCTTCAACAGTAGGCTTATTAACATTTTCCCTGGTTTATTTAAAGTCTGGGTTTGGGGTCATTCTCCTCCACTCTCCCCCACTTCTCCCCTCTCCTCTTTCTCCTACTGAACACAGTTGCTCCTAAATATGTGTGTCACACCATTTTTGAAAAAAATGTATCTGCAAGCAGACAACCCACAGCAGGAGAAGTAAATAAATGTATTCTCAGATGTTTTCACCATATAACACTGAGAGTAGAATAATCTCAAAGGGAATTTTTTAGTTGAGATTAGAGTCATTGCCCATTTTCACAAACCTGAAATAATTTTGCAGGCCAGCCCTGCATGGCATGCCTGTGATAAGTCCAGTAAGAATTAGGCAGCAAACTGATAGGTCAACAGATGGATTCTGAAACTCTTTTACTGCTATGTGGATGCTTCCTAGCTTCTCCAGAAGGCAGAGCTTTCAGACATGACATAACAGTACTGACTAATCAGTGTTTCCATATGGTACAGACATTTAAGAGAAAAAATAATTTTGATAGGAAAAGTAATTTGAAATGTGTATATATATATACACATATACATTTATAAATGAGTACATATAACTACATATGCAATGGAAAAAAGAAGTCTGGAAATTCTGGAAAAGATATACATATAGTATCTCATCAGATAGAAGTTTTTCACTTGAATTGGCAGCAAAACGAATGTCACCATGATATAGAATACAGAAGCAATACTTTCTCTAAGTTTCTCTTTCAGCTGCATCTGGAACATCTTTTCAGGTTAGCATATAGGCAAACAAGAAATTGCTTGGAATTCAAGACAGTAAGAAACAAAATAAGTAGGTAAGTAAATAAAAAGATAGCTAATCTTCTACATGACACCCCTGGAGTGATCTAGAATATTAAACTGCACTTTCGACCCCTTGTGTGAGGGTGAATCCTACTTGAAAAAAAGTTATATTGACAAAAATACTCAATTTTACCTTTCTAATATTAATCTTTTTTTTAATAGAATTTTTTTACTTGTGGATATCTACATACATTGAAATCACATATGGTTTAGGCCATGTCTCAGCTGACAGGTCTGGGGGACTGTGAGACAGGCAATGTGAAGAGAAGAGTGTGTACTCCTCCATTTTTTTAACTTTTATCTTACTTACACTTAAGGAGACACGACAGGGTGTTTGACTCAAATTAAACCAAAGTGATTCCTGAATGAAATTTTTAAATACTTCTGGATTCATAGAATGTCAAAAGTAGCATTATTTCAGTTTTCTTTGTTTTTACAGTTTCAGGAAGGACACTGAGTACACTTCATTGGAAAGTAAATGTCAGATAAACCGCAGAATGTATCATTTTATGAATAATGCTAACACTAGATCAAAGAGATATTAACGCATACAACAAGAAAAATCTGTTCAGAAGACCTGTCTTTGTATTATTCTTGTTTGCATTGAACTGAAATAAATGATACAATCTGCTTCAATATAAATTTTTGGTTAGTGTCTTAACAATACAAAAAAAGTAGTAGAAAATCATCAGGCAGTAGTCAAAGCCTTTTTTTTTTTTTCAAATTAAAAATTCTAAATATGAGACAACGTATAGGTAAAAATTACTGATAGGTAAAAATTCTAAATAGCAGGTATCTTCTTTGAATATCAAGCTAATTCAAACTGAGTTAGCAGTTAACGACAGCTAACTTTCCAGAAATTAAAGTCTTCTCATGCTGTTGCCACTAATTAAAAGTTGACAAGATAAAATATCATGAAGATATAGTAGGGACTCTTTAAGCATAATGAACTGGGATTGCTGCATTACATAAACAGCTTTTAATATAAATTGATGTTATGACTACCTTGTCTGCTTATCAGAGTTTAATTAAATCATATGATGTTATGAAGAAACTGGACAACATTTAATTTATTATAAGCTGGACATAACAGATTGAGAGGTAAATCCACTTAAAAATTATAGAGTATGCCTGACACCATATTTTGTGAGACTAGATCATAGCTAGGAGAGTACTTTGTTAAATGAGGAATATCAGAATATCTATAAATTCATTGTAGCTGAAATCAGCATGCAGTTACACTGTTGTTTGAAGTCATTCTTACCCAAAATGCCATCAAAACCAAATTTTCATTGTTCTAACTCACAGCTGAGCAATTCAGCCACAACAGTTATAAAAGACATGGTTGCCACAGCCATAGATACAGCTGGTGAGAGCTGTATGCCTAAGTTAGTTACAAACTTGACCAGAAACAAGAAATTGCTGCAGTAGGCTGTACGGCTACAATATGTTAGGGCAATACTTTATAATTCTGCTATTTATGTGCATTTATGTACATTATGTATTCATATTTACGTACAACACTTAGATTCATCTCGGCTTACTGTGATACTCTTCTCCTCAAATACAGAAACCTCATGACAACTTGTATATTAAAACAAAAAATAAAGGGATCAAATGGGACTTTTTTTGCACACAGTGCAAAAGGATGGATAGTAATCAGTATTTATTTTCCTTAATATTGCACTAAAGAAAACAAACAAACAAAAAAAACCCCAAGACAAAAAACAAAACAAAAAATTGAAGGAATTTTCTTCTGTACTTGCAAGTGTGAAGCATTGTACACCTGAATGCTGATGATCATGTGTAAAATTGAATGGTGGAAAGTAAAACAGAGCATTTGACCTTCACCTCGCACTTTACTGTGATCTGCATTTCATTTTTATTAGGAGAGAAGATGAGCTTTGTAGGGAAAATAATTCTTTGTATCTCACTGTTAAAAAAATTGCAAAACTCTCTTGGCAATGTATGAACTTAGAGAAAAATGAAATCTTTAACTTTTGTTTCATGTTAAGAGCTCTCTCTAAGCTGTAGCTGAATTCAGATTGCTTATTATCTTGCCACATTAAAATGTTAAGTAATAATATGTTCTTTTGTGTAGCCATATGATGAGTTTACTTTCATGACTTTTTCCAATAAACTAGCATAATCTCCATGAAGAAAGAGAAGGTCATGTAAATCTCATTGTGTTATTACAAAAGGCATACACTTCCCTACCTCCACCCACTGTTCATTTATAAGATTCAGCTCTCAATGAATTGCAGGATTATCTTTCTGTTGACTTCTGTTGACTTCCTCGTGTGCATGAGGCTCATAAAATCTCTGGCCTGGCTTATATTTGCATTTTAACTGTTATTCTGATTTTCAATATTGCTTTGATATACTTTTATCTTAGTAGTGATTTTTTAACTTCCTGTCTGCTACTCAAGCTTGGTTTTGGAATTATATTAAAGTATAACCTTTGAAAAATGAATTGAGATTAACAAGTGCTGCAAGTATTTAATAAATGTTCTCTTAGTGCCATAAAGCATTGGGGTTTTTTCAAGCTGTCAACCAGAAAGACAGTTATTACTATCAATAATAGATAGAGTTTTGAGATAATTTATATTAAAAAAAAGCCTATATCTCTAACACTGATCTTGCAGAGAACATCAAAAACAAACTAACTTGGTAGCTTTCTGGACCTGAAAATAACATCTGCTTGAAGAATATTTGTTAAATTATTTACTTGACACATTCTGTATTTTTTCCCTGGCAAAATGCCTAAAAGAAACTCAGTATTTTTATCTCTGTCTACGTTCTCAAAACACTAATGCTTCCTCAGTATTAGAGACTACTATGTCTATTTAGATGTCTGGAGCAATCAACATAAATATGTTATTCTTGCTACATAGTAAGATTAAAGATGATTACAGATACTCAAATAGGCAAATAAAATGCCAAGTTTTAGTTAAAGAACATTTCATTTGACACAAAGACAGACCACAATAGGTAATAGGGTGAAGAGAGAAGTTTTTTTAGTTATGTTCGCATTTCATGCATTAGTTCCCTGATTAAAAAGTGACCACAATTTCAACATCTTTTGACTTCAGTGAGGCCATTACCATTTATCTCATCTAAGGTCAATTTCTTTGGTTACCTGATTCTTTTGGTCATGGAAGTCAGCATTAATCCCTTTTGAGATGAAAGTAGATTATAGAGGATATTAAGGAACTTTCCTTAAGTAAAGAAACAAAATTTCCTTAATTCTTTAAGGAATCTGCTTTGTAAGAAAAGTCTTCTCAGACAAAGGGAATAATGAGAAAGCATTGATGAGCCTTTTGTTGAAAGTGGATGCAAAATCTCCATATACAGTCAACATGAGTAATATGAAATCATGTGAAAACATTATATCACTTATGACAAGCTACAAACACATGTAATGAATAACTAAAGAGATTTAACGTAAAATAATAGGAGACTTCAAAAGTACAAAGAAAAGAAAACAAAACAGATTTCTTTTGTAGGTCCCAATATCCAGACATAGCAAACAAAGGTAATTATTGAAGAAATGGAAAATCACCTGAAAATCAACAGAGAGGATAACATTAAGAAGATACAAGACCAGAAAATAGTGTAGGAAAATTGTCGTGGTTTAAACCCAGCTGGAAATTAAGCACTATACAGCCACTTACTCAACCTCCCTTTCCCCCTCTGTAACTCAGTGGAATAGGGAGCAGAATCAAAGTAAAACTTGTAGGTTGAGATAAGAATGTTTATTAATAGAAAATAAAGTAAAAACATAGTAATAATGGTAAATGATAATGACAAGGGAAAAAACAAGTGATGCACAATATAACTGTGCACCACCAACTGACTGATGTCAGATCCCCGTTCCTGAACTCAGACTGGCTCTGCTTCCAGATAACTCATCCCAGTTTATATATTGGGTATGACATTCAATGGTCTGGAATATCCCTTTTTTCAGTTCAGGTCACTTGTCCTGGCAATGATCCCTCCCAGTTTCTTTTGCATATCCCCTCACTAGCAGAGCGTGAGTCCTTGATTTAGCATAAACACAACTTTGCAAAAAACAAGACATCAGTGTGTTATCAACACCATTCTTATTCCAAATCCAAAACACAGCAATGTAGCAGCTATTGAGAAGAAATTAACTGTATCCTCTCTGAAACCACAACAAAACTGAAGGCTGAGGATAACACAAAATACTTCACAGGAGATAATTCTCCTTAATATACTCAGAATTGAGTATATCCATGCAATCATTTTTAAGTACCTCAGTATGGAACATTTCAACAAAGTGGCAGTAATTCATAAGAATGACCAAATAAGGCTCTTTTCCAACATACATTTTGACATATTCTTAACTCGAAAACAGTCTATTTGATGCTCTGCTCTGCACTGGTGTGGCCTCATCTTAAATATTGTGTGCAGTTTTGGGCACCACAATATAAGAGAGACATTAATTTATCAGAGACTGTCCAAAGGAGGACAACGAAGACGGTGAAGGGCCTTGAGGGGAAGCTGTATGAGGAGTGGCTGAGGTCACCTGGTCCATTCAGCCTGGAGAAGAGGATACTGAGGGGAGACCTCATTGCAGTTACAACTTCCTTGTTAGAGGAAGAGGAGACGCAGGCACTGATCTCTCCTCTGTGGTGACCAGTGACAGGACCCAAGGGAATGGCCTGAAGTTGTGTCAGGGGAAGTTTACATTGGATATTAGGAAAAGATTCTTCACCCATAAGACTAATTTCTACTTCTAAATGGTAGGCTGACAATAAAATTTTATTCTAGAAATGTAGGTTTGTTATGATTGCACTTTTGATGTCTCATGAAAGGTGAAAAATTACATATATTTTAAACCAATGTTATAGTACCTTGGGGGCAACATTATGTCTTTTGGTACACTGCAATCTTCTTCATAAAGGATCCCCTCCAGATAATAATAAAATAATAAAAAAACCAAATAATAAAAGGCATTTGATTGCTAAGAACCCATTGCTGGCACACAAAAGTAATTACTAAAAGCATTGCATAACATGCTCTTTTATTTTGGGATTTCATATTAGGTCAGAGAAGCAAATTTAGATTGAATGGTTTTGGTTTTTGCAGTAAGTGCAACAGGCATTTTATACTCAAAGAAGCAAGGGATCTTTCTTGGGGTCGACAGCTTCCTCACGAAGAGAAACGGAGGGGAAGGAACTGATCTTTTCTCTCTGGTGACCAGCAATAAGACCTGAGGAAATAGGATGAAGCTGTGTTAGGGGAAGCTTAGGTCAGATGTAGAAAAAGGTTTTTCGCCCAGAGGGTGTTTGGGAACTAGAACAGGTTCCTCAGCAAAATGATCATGGCAGTAAGCCTGACAGAGCTCAAGAAGTGTTTGGCCAAGGCTCTCAGGCACATGGTGTGATTCTTGGGGCTATTCTGTGAAGGGCCAGGATTTGAACTTTGATGATGGGTAGCTTCCAACTCAGGATATATTATGATTCCATGGCTCTGTCAAGAATCCAAAGTAAGATTTAAAAAGAAAATTATTTTCATTAATTATTTTTCTGTTTAGTTCTGTTGTTTGGTTTTTTGTTTTTTTCACTACCTAGTGTTACTTTGAGCATTTCTAGTAGCAATTGCTTCAGCTTTCAGTTGCATATTCTTTTCTTCTTTTTATAAAATTAATACAATTAGTAAACTTTTGAATTGTTAAAATAATATCATGTTATATAAAAATGTGGTGGTTTTTTTACATTTTTTCAAGCCTGTTTGCACTTCATTGTGGAAAACAAAACTTGTATTTTTGCTGAAGCATAAGTGGCATTAGCAAACAAATAAAGAGAAACCTGTAGTACAAAGGCCTCTAAGATCCCTTAATTTAAACATAATTCCACATCTTCCTCATTCTTTCTCAGAATCTTACCTCCCCTTATAAATAGAACAGTACTTCTGCAAAGTCCTTGTGTGCGGGTGTTAGCCACAGTGCTAGGAAGATGTCAACTAAAAAAATACTGTTAAAAAAAGACTTGAAGGAAAATTGCATGAAATTTGTGATGAAGTTTTATTACTATCAATAAACTCCTCCATTTCCAGCACACACAGTTGTTGAAACTACATGGAGCAAATTACCACCAGGCAATTGTTTTGGAAAAACAATAGGGATGTGGCATGCAATGAAAAAAAGCTAAGAAATTCAAATTCACATTTAACAATTCATTGTTCCATTCACACAGAAAACATAATATCTGCTAACTTTAATGGAAGTTAGAAATGATAGTACACACAGTTAATCTAAATTCTTCAACAGAGCTGTAGCGGTCTATATTTTTGTTTGGCATAACTGTATGCTACAGAAAGGGTTTTTTTAAGCACCTTATTTACCAGAGAAATAGAGATTTCTGTTTTGAAACCACTCCTGGCTCCTGCATAATCACACAAGGAAAACTGAAAATAACACTAGGGATGAAATCAAGTCAAAGTTGGCAACAGAAGAGATCTCACAAATACTGTAAGATCATTTAGATATATCCATATTTAAGCATAAAAGGAGTTCTTTTGGAAAAATATATCTATAAATAAAGATACCAATTACACTAGTGAAAATCCCATACAAAACCAGATGTTCAGAATCATTCCTAAATAAAGAAAGTATCTTCTTTTGAAAAAACATTGACGGATTAAGTTTGATGCAAGCAGGAGGAATTATCAGCTTTTGGATTAGACTCCTAACATATTTCCTCCTTTGAATCTGCAGAGAGTTGAGGGGAAAAAAGTAAAAGGGAGACTTGGATTGAGACTCATATCTCTATTCCAGAAGTGTAAAGAATTAGGATTCCAAGGTGCAGCGTGTGGTTCATGCAGCATGTGATTCCATCAGTGAAAATAGCACATATCTCACTGAAATGTCAGCATGGCGTCTGGAACCCGAAGACATGGATGCACTTTACATCTCTTTCTTGAGATTTAACAAAAGCAAATTGCCTCCTCTGGGGCATGCCTGAGCTGATTAGGTAGTTCCCTCCCTGTCCACTGAACCCTGTGATGGCAGTACAACATTTAAGCATGTACATAACAGTCTCAACCAAGTGCAAGAAAAATAGGCACATAAGTCCCCTGTGAGGTGGGGCATACTCCAAAGATATTTAAGACATACTGACAAGTTCAGAAGTGTAGAAAAAGTGATTCAAAGTTACTTTCTGGATGCAGAACCCAGAATGTCTCCCTCCCCTCTGGACCATCCACTTGGATGGACACAGACAACTGCTTTTTCAAAAAAGTGTATGTTAGCCAAGTAACTGGTTTGTTTAACCACATTTGTTCAATACTGTTCATACACTAAAAAAAAAAAAAAAAAAAAAAAGGAGAAACTCTTTCTTCATTTTTATATAGTAATTTACTTTTCAAAACACTGATCCTCAGCTTTTTTTAACTGATGATTTAGATTTGGGAAAGGAAGGAACTACCAATATAATCCACAGCAGTTTTCTTTTTGCAACCTAAGTAGGATGAAATTTTAAGGGGTCTTTACTATTTGCATCAGTTTTGTTAGCTTGCTTGCTTTCTAACGTTTGCATTTTTATTCCTCTTTTTAAAAACTTTATTTATACCATGACAGTGGGTTTGCATTCCAGTCTCTGATACATTATAGCACACTAATAACTTTTTACAAGAAGTTACAAAAAAGTGTGGGTTAGAATTATTTGGAGTAAGAAATTTGCCTTTGCTGTCTTCTTCTTTAGCAGATTCAAGCTGATCTCCTAAAGAACACAGTTAACAGCTCAGCATCATATGGGAAGGACAACTACAAAGACTGCTTACATATTTTACACTGAAGAATAATTTGTTAAAAGAATTCTAAGGACAGGATTCAAGACTGTCCATACCCTGTTAAGCAGCTTAAGCTTATCTGTTCAGTACAGTCTTGTCAGATGGTTGTGAACCTGTGCTCCTCTGCACAGCATTCTGGCATACTGCTGATCTCAATGTAACAAAAGTTTGTCAAAGAGTCAGGTTTTGTAACTTTCAGAGTACAGTTCTAGTCACAGCCTTAAGAAGACTCCACGTAGATGGACATACTTATTTTCAGCCGTGTGTCACATTGACTGGGTTTTGCAGTGAAACATCAACATTCACTGTGTCTATTATCTTCCCTGAACAATTTGCTTCTTATATTTCTTTTTCTTTTAATTATCTGACTAGGACATTTCTCTGAATATTTATGGATGCCATGGTATACAATCCTACACCTCAATTCCTATTTTGAAGTGTAACATTAATTTCTATCACTCTTTTCAAATTCAGTTCATGAAGTTAACAGCAAACAGCACGATCACAGAAACCCATTGTAAAAAGAACATGTAAAAGTGTCAGGAAATCTGAAAGTCAATTTCAACATAACTGATAGAGTGATTATTCTCTAATGAATTTGAACAACGTTTTACTAGTGATAGGCTCTCTGGCTACTAGTAAGAGATTAATTGAGTAAATTAATTGATTAGTGTTTTTCAACAACATCATTAAATTGCTTGTAAAATGCCAAAGATTATAGCTCAAAGAATGAGCTGACATCAAATCACATACTCAGATGAGCTGTTAAATGAAATTATTAAAATTCTGTAGGGAAGAGTGCATCTTGTTCAAATTAATATTTTCCATCATGAAGGGAGATGGAAAAGGAGACATGAATTAAAATAAATTCATATTATTTTCAGCAGATTGAATCTTATGGGAAAGATATCTATCCTCACTGGTCAACCAACAGGTTATCATGGATTGCCATAAGCAAGTGAATGAAATTTCAGACTACATTAAAAATAAATGTATCATTCTTCATTACTTATCTGAGAAACACATCTATATCTGAGGGCAAGAAGACATCAGACAACTGTGTTTCCCATAGCCTACCATAGTGTATAACACTTGAGAACAGGTCAGGTCCCCATATTTATTACCCTACTAAAGACACTGTAAGAATTTCTGAAGTGCTGCAGGAGCCAGCCATAAACATCAGGGGAGCTCAACACTGCCAGGACTATCACAGAAAACCAGCCAGCCCAACTCTGATCTCAGTTTCTTTGGAAAAAATCCAGTAGAAGACAATGGAGTTCTGTTGGACATGTAGTGAAATCTGTCCCACAGAATTTAAGGGTGTCTGTCTAAATGAGGTTTCAGACCTTTCTCTGTGACCGACTATACAGCTGCAAATGCAAAATGGTTTGACTGCAATGTGTTAATATTTATTTCAGAATCTGATAGATATTTCAAATTCTGGCACACAAGTGCATTTATTCAATAACAGCCTGTATTTTCCAGGGTGCCTTAATTAGTTATAGCCATGTATAATCTGAACTTGACCATCTGATAAAATGACACTATTAAAAATTGTTGGAACATTCCTTAATGTTAGTCTACCAGAACAGATTTCTGTCCTGGAAATTTTTCTATAAATAAATTAAAGGTTCAAATGAATTAAAAGTCATATTTTGTGAAATTAAATAATTAAATGTGCATGGAAATGGAAAATTGGAAGGTGAAATCCAGACTAATTTTTCAATCATGCTTATTTTTCCTTTGATAATATCCAATAGGACTAATTCTATTTATGTACTTTCTGTTCTGCAAAACCTCTACTCTTTTTAAACAAAGCCACACATGGGTTGAACACAGATCTATTTGTCACACGTATGAAACACAAAATGTCTGTATTATTTGCTGAAAAGTGTCATTGCACAGTTACTGAATGTGCTGGTTTAAAAGTAAACTGGTGGGAGAAACAAACACATCTCAAGAGAGATTACAAATCAGAGTTACAATTTACTGAAAAGATTACAATAAATACAATGACACAGAGAAAACTGCTTTTAACCCATAAAGACAGATGTATAAGCCCACACCCTGGGACAAGAACAGAACGATGTTCGCCAGCCCCTGTGGTCCCCCTGGGGGCAAAATGAAAGGAAACCTGTTGGTCTGGATGATGGTCTCAGTCCTGTTGAAGTTCTGGTCCTCCTCTGGATCCAATGAGTGGTTTTAGAAGCCTTGGGTGTCAGAAGCCCCATGGAATGAGGAAAGGAGCCCCTTAATCTCCTGAGTGAAGCCCCAGTGAGGTCTTACATTGGATTCAGGACAGGTGGGAATGCCTGTGGTACTTCCCCTGGGGTGGGGAGTTCTTCCCTGGATAACTAATAGTTGATCACAGGACTTTTCAAGAGTCTTTGACACCTTCTAAGAACAAGTGGATCCATTACGGCCATCAGCAGACATGAATATCTTCAGGCCATGTGTGTGACTTGTCCGGAAGCAGTCCCAAGAGGAGTTATCACAGACGAGTTGTTTGTGTAAGGACAAAGAAAGGTGGCAGATGTGCATGCTCTCTGAGTCATTAGCCTTCCAGTCTTTTCACACTGCTGGATACATTCTTCCTCTAGGATGACAGAGTATTACTCTTATGTCCATCCCCACAGTCTAAATTAGTAGGCATGTTTGGAGAAAAGAGAAAAGAAAAGATGGATACCAAAGATTTTGTGTAATCCAGAACACTGAAACATAATATTGAACAGCTTGAGGTTCATCTACTTCTGTCTTAAAAGCAAGTTGAAAATTAAGTCAGGATGATTTGACAATGATGTTATCTATGCATTTGAAATTAACTAGGTAAATTAACTAGTGAACAAATTCTAGCAACTTAAATAAGTACATAAGTGTGTAAAATAAGCTTATTAATTCAATGTATTATGGCAAACCTGTAATTTCATTCTTGCTGTAGATGAAACTTAAAGTTGCAATTAGCAGTCATCACAGGAGTTTTTGTACTTCAGGACCACAAAATCTTCAGCAATTTGAGATCAAAATAACACTTGGGCACTGCAGTAGTTACAACTAGGATCAATGTGTAGTAGTTAGACATGTAAGAAGGGAGTAAAATTATCTTTGGAAAACATTTGGCATAATTTGGCTGCTACTTCTAGGCACTAACAAAAGCTACAATAAAACTTAATTGGAACTGAATTGAGAGACAAAACATGAAAAGATAGTAATGTAGAATGTATTTGGATTTATGCCTGTGGGTTCTTTCAAAACTATGCCGACTTTCATGGATACTCAAGTTTAAGAAAAGCCTATTGCAAATGTGCTCTAACGTAGAGGCTCTAGAGTTTCAAGAATCAATAATGTGGCCCATTCAGTGATGTGAACGCCTAATGTTTCTGTTTCAAATTTGTTTTTATTTTTATTCTCAACAAAATTTGTTTGAAGCTCTTCTTTGTACAAATGTTTGTATGGGTTCCCCTTTCTATACAGTGGTTGTAGCATGTGACTGAATTGTATTTCTGAATTGCCTTTCAACTTTATGTATTCTTAAATACAAAGATCCCTTTCTATGTCTATTTTTATTCTGTGAAGTGGGAAAGAAAGCTTTAACCTCTATTCTGAAGGCAGAATATGAGAGAATCATTTAGATTGTTTCCTTCCTTTTCTCTCTCATTATTTTAGTCTAGTTTTTGGCTTTAAATTTTGTTCTTTGTGAAATTAATAGAAATCTAAAATTTCAAACAAGTTCACTTTCAAAACTTAGCTGTGGTTCTATATATCATATTTTAAGATGTAGTCAGTATACTTCCAGCAGCTAGAAGTAAAAGCATTCCCTTTTTAACTTTGCAGTTAAAGCGCCAGGGTGAGTTTGAGAACTAAAGTTACTGGGTTTCTGCTGAGTGATAACAAGGGAAAGTTTGGCCTGTCCATTACGGACCCTTTCTCCCTCCTCTAAGAAATTGTCAGACAGAGTACATGTCCTAATTAAGAGTGAGAAACTTGGGCAGCAAGAGTAAGTTTGAAACAGAGTATTTTCAATTGTGAGGCGAAAGAGTAGGAAAGACTATTTTCCTCCAAAATCTGAACAAGGCTCTAAACCTTATTGATTTGTCTTGTCTGGAGACTAGAAACACAAAGGAAATAAACGTTAAGTATTAATACAATTAAAATATCCATAAGCTCTGCAACAAACTATCTGCAAAATAAACCTGCCTCTCAATTACATATATGTCTAAGAAAAGCCTTAAATGGTTCACTACCCAAGCGCACGTACATTGAACAAACAGATGGAGAACACCGCTAGGACATAAAATATATCATACTCCGTAAAAAGACTATCCCTTGAGAGCCTGCCAACGTCACTAATTTCATATATATACTTCCCTGTCCCTTACTTCCACTCCAACAGTTCAGGAGAAACACAAGACTTTTCTGCATTTGTAGCCTTCAGGGTGGCAAAATTATTATAAACGCTATCAAAATCTTGGCCTTGTTAAGTACTAAGAAACTAGTATATTAGCCTTACACTAGCTTAGTTAAAATGTGCAGTAATTCAGTAAATATAACCATTTTTTATCACTCTGTATCTAGTACTATTGAAATTATTCAGAATTAATAACTGGGGGGGGTTTCTATAGCCGTTTCCTTTACCTCACCATTACCGTTTTTTCCTTTCATGTAACACAGTTAGGAAACAAGAAACCTAAACAAACAGTTGTTAAATCTGGAAAATTTATGAAATCTCACCCCCCTAGTCTCTCTGGTACTAAATTAAGAAGACTGGCTTTCTCAGAGAGATATTTGCCTCTACATTTCACGAAGATCTTCTATTTTCCACATATATTGCCCTACTTGGTCCCAACTTTTTAAATTCTGCCAACCTTAAATGCCTTTGGGTAAACAGAAACAGTATTTTTTAGTCTATATTCAATTGTACTTAACTAAAAGTCATGAAGGGTTTAAATATAATATTTCCAAATTAGTCATATAACTGAATATTAATTGAGGAAAAAATATTATTCAAACATTTAAAAAGCAATTAGCCTATTATTCTTATTGCTATATTTATAAATTATTTTCTTTTTAAGAATTCTATCCAAAATATTCTATGTTAACCCCAATTCCTGTTTCAGAAAGTTGTAATAATAACATAATTTTGCTGGGTTTTATTAATCCAAGTTTGAGCTGTTTGAGCCCAGCTGACCTTTCTGTTTGTCTTTAATTGATTAACAGAGAAATGACATTCCAGCTGAGCCTTTGGTCATCAATAAGATCCTGCATTTTGTTCTGCTAATATTTGAACTATCTGAAATATTAACTTGATGTTCACCAAAGTCAGACAATGAGACAGTCATGGATTATGAGTTAAAAGGAAGAATATTTCTGATGACAAAGCACCCCACAGGTTTCAATCACTTCCTGTGTGGAAAAAAAATTAAAATCTTAGAATACATGTGAAAGAAAAGTGAACTATGAAATGTTACTACCAATCTGGGATTGCTGCAAAGTAAATTCCATTACCTTGGGACAAATCAAACATTCACAGACATAAATGTGAATTTATGCAAACTCTCATATTCAAGTACTTGCTCTGCTGATATGTTAAATGGTCAGACTCTTAAAAGTTTTCATTTCTATTGTTTCATGCTCTGACCAGTAAATGCTCTATAAGATATTTAGTGTTTCCTAAAAAGACCAATATTAATTTCCTTCCTGAACTGTTGATGTTACCATAACTTTGTGTATGGTATGGGGGTTTTAATAGTCATTTAACATTTAATTAAACTTTCTGTTGCCCTGAGCTTTAGCTAAATAAAAATTAGAAATACACTAAAATAAACTAAAACTTTCCATCTGTTTGACTTTTTCACATTGCACCAGAGCTTTTTGGACAATTGTTATTCTGAAAACTACCCAAACCAGGCAGACATCTGATGGAGAGTATGTTGTATCCTAATTACCACAGAAATGTTTGCAATTTAAATATAAGAAATGGCTTATTACAGTGATCATGTCAAATGTAGTGGTGTCCAAAAATAAAATCCATATTTGGAGTCAGTTAGTCTGGTACAAATATGATTTTAACTTTCTAACAGTGATGGCTTCCATATGATGCTGGAGATGATCAAAATAAGAGGGATGGGGAAATAATTGGCTGGAACAGACGTTTTCCTTTCTTCTTGATAGAAAATGTTTTAGCAGATGCCTATTCAAAAGGAACTCTTCCAGCACTCTAGAAATGAAGCATATGAAGCTCACTATTTTAACTGCCAGAGATAAATACTATAAAAGAAAAAGGTTTTATTTTGACCAGTATTAGGGGACAGATCTTTAAATCCTCACTGCAACTGCTTGCCTTAAAGTTAGGAGTATATCTAGAGGAAAAAGTCATATTATTTTAGCTATTATTTTACAGTGTAAAAACTGGGGGGTTGCCCTTCTCTTGGGCTGAAATATTTCTAGGGGGAGAAAACCTCAGAAACCCTTCCTTGTGAAATGGAAAGCATAGTTCTTCAATGGAATATGGGAATCACATTTAACTTGACACTGGCATGATGCCATAGCTATTATCATTGAGCCAAGAGAAAACAGTGGCCAGTGGAAAATGGAAAAGATTTTTCTCATCAAGTTGAACAGGAGTCTTGACAATATAAAGTCAAAATAACAGTGCATTTGGCTTCTAAGTATCTAGAAAGTGAATGTGCTTCCACTTATTAGGTGTACTTGTGTAAGGAGTACATAGCTGTAAATGAACAGTAGTTTTTGTGAGTTTATCATTTAGCATTACTAGATTGAGTAATTTAACTCACTTTTATTTCAGAGATGGAAAAGTATTCTGGGACAGTTCAAGTTGACTTTTTTTCAAATCTTGTTCCTGCCATATCAGAGATAACTCAGTTTAATTATGTTGCCAGTTTGTATCTTAGAGCATAACTGGAAGAAGAAACAGTGGTCAGTGTTTCAGCTAAAGGTTACTTTAGAATGAGCTATTTTGATTAAAAATAGGAATTATTGAGAATGGCTTTTGTAGTCCTGTAAAATAAATGCTTCTAATAATCTTATGAAGATTTTCTATTAAATGAATGATCTCAGGTGAGTGAGTGATGAACATAACTCATATAATATACTGTGAATAGTTTTTCAACATGTTGAACTTCTTGCAGTCACCATTTTAAAGTAAAACGCACAAATGGGAGCAATTATAAAAGCCCTCCAAATCTCCATTTCTGGCTTATGTTTATGTTTAATCATAATCCCTTATGGAGGTGTGACAAACGAACTAAGATCATCAGTTCAATAATCACAGCATTAATGGTAAAACTGATGGGTTTGAAATTGAGCAGCATTCAGAACACACTGTAGGTCTAACTCTACCAGTTCATATTACTTTCAAAGACAACCTGGACATCTAACTATTTTACGCGCTTCTTAAACATCAGTCCATATCTGAGACTTTCCACTTGAGTACATTTAGCAGATCATGGCAGAGAAAAAAGATGCTGAATCATGTGAATGCTGTGTAAAGGCACCACATCCAGAGTTGAGCATGACCCTCAGGCTACTTCTGCCTTATAGTATAATGTCAGAGAATGTCCATTTGAACATCTCAGTTGCTTCTTGGTCCCCTGAATTAGTACTTTGAGACTATTAAGATGTATTTGATGGAAAGATTAACAAGCTCAGGACCTGAGTACTTTCATTAAAACAAACCAAAACAAAATATGTACTATATTGTTTTCTTTATTCATAACACTGGTAGGTTTTCTGAAGCCAAAAGGGTGGCTGACTTTCTCTTGAGGAAGACAGTAGTATGGACTATGTAAACAATCTAAATACAAGGCTGGGTGAGTATCTATCATTTCTTAAAAAGTGAGAAAAAAAGAAAGATTGTTAAAGAAAATGTTAATATGATTGAACAATGGAATGTCAGTTATTTCCACTTACGAGATGTCCAGCCACGACAAGGAAAGGTATGGTTTTCTCTTAAACATCCTTTCCGTTCTTCTCTAGGAAATGTAGAATTTTAAGTGGGATGGTGAGCCTGTAAAACCAACATACACGCAGAGACAAAAAAAATTCAGGTTTCACAGAAAAGGTCTGGAATTCCACCTGTATGTTTAAATATTTAAAATCTTAGATATTTAGCTGTTAAACAACAGCAAAATCATTATTTACTCTGCCGTAAATTAACTAATTATATGTGTTAAATTTTAAAACCAATAATGTATTTATGAACTTGGGACAGGTACAGATGTTGTTAGTAGTGTTCTCTAGCAAATTGTTCTCCTGACATTCTGCTCCAAGTTCTATTCCTGCTGCCTAAAGAAATAATCAGTTGTAACTACGGGATTCCTTATATGGTCTTTGAAATTATTGTATACGCTAAAGATTTTTTTTTCTTCCTGTTCTTGGAAACAGTTTTAATGCTTTTGCTTCTACTTACACATAACTTTACCTAAAACATCAACAATCTCCTATGAATGACATCTTTTCTAACATAAAAAACAGTTGACTTTCCACATATGAATCTTGACTTTCTCTTTACTGAAACTTAACCAAATTATGATTTTCATGTTATTGACTCTGATAAAATGAGTCAAACCTCTCCCCATAAAACTTGATTCTTCCTGTGCATACAAGGAAAGACAGCTACATCATTTAAATATAACATATAGAAATGTCAATGTAAACATGCAGTGCATGAGTGACTGAAGCAGTAATATTCAGTGCAGACCAGCTCATTTTTACAGATCCAGTTATATCCGTATGGATTCTTGACATTCTCCTTGATTGACTTTGAAAATGGAACAGCATTATGAAAACTGGAGGATCTTTTAATATATTTTTGTGGATAACAAACTTAAAATTAGTGTAGGTCAAACTGGGGAATCATCTCAGGGGATGGAAAAAGGACTGGAAGGAAAAGAACAGAAGAAAATAATCTATTAATATCTCTAAATACAAAGCTATCACAAGAAATCCTTCACCTGCTAGACCCAGGAGGCTGAAAAGGTATTCAGAAGTGTTGTTTGCCTTTTCCCTTGCTTCCTAGCCTGACCTGGTGCAGCTTTTCCTAGAATGGCTTTTGATCCTATCATTTCCACACTTGTAAGGTGATGTGTGACTGTGGTACAGTGTGCCTGAGATCTGAGCAGTACCTTTCCTTAAACTACAAAAAAGTTAAGCCAAAAATGAGTCTAAGCTATGCTCAGCTACATGTTAAAGGATTAGAAACTAGGCCTGTTCAGCTGAACACCAATGTGTGTGTAACATACAGTAAGCTTGATTGATTTTTAAAGTTTGAGAATGTAACTAACGACATAATTCCAAGATGATATATAGTTACACAATTAACTCTAACTTTGTTTAGTTACTAGTGCATATATGTCAAAAAATTAAAAACTAAACCCCAAATTCACTAATAATTATAAGCTTTATTTAACAATCCCATAGTTCTTAAAATATTAGTAGGTGCTTCATAGTTCGGGGTATATTAGGACTCCAACTGCAGTGCTTATATAAAAGTATACATTAGGTCATTCCTCATGATATAATAAAAGCATCTCTCAACAGAAGATTGAACTATATTTCAAAACATAACAGAAATAAAGTTACTAATTATACGCAGGAAATATGTTTGAGGTTTTTCTAAATGGCTTCTTCATCAATACATAAAATGCAGTAAATTACTAATTTTGAATCAATAGAGCACCTTGACATTAGGTGAGGAAATAAAATGCATTATGTTAACACAGTGGAAGTCCTAGAAGAGGTAAGGTAACAATCCAGAAAATAAATTACAATTTTAAGTCATGCAGTGATGATGTCTGGAACTGGCATTGGACAGAGGAATATTGCCTTTTGTATTCTAAGGGGGCTTTGGTTCAGTTCACTTCCGTGGGTTCAAATAAAATAAAAGTTTTAAAAAAGAAAAAAAAAAAAAAAAAACA
>VZRE01013976.1:0-74270 GCA_013396775.1 Cephalopterus ornatus
ACTCTTTTAGGCCTGATTCTCGTTTCACATCCTGTCAAAGATGGAAGCATAGAAGATTTGAGAATCAGAGAGAATTACCAGAAAATTTTCTGGCTGATTCTCTCATCCTTTGAAACTCACTAGGTAGCTGCAGAATGAGCTCCTGCAGCCTTTCACTCAACATTAAATAAGTGTGATCATCCCACCATTTTTTCCGCACCTATGACATATGCACATAAAAACTCCCTAGTAAAAATCACCCATAACTTCAGCTCAACTTCTCTTTACTCTCGAGGAGTGTTTAAAACTTTCAAATTACCTGGGAGCTTCCTGGGAGATCTTTTTGCAGAAGAAGAGCAAAGTCACTCTTAACCCTTAAACCCTCTTCCCTCCACGTTGGCACTCTGCTCATGTAATTACTTTTCTCCTCAGCTGTAATGAAGTAAGCATTTCACACCAGAATGGTTCAGTGTTCCCAAAGAGCCATCAGTTGGCTTTCAGGCTGATGGACAATGAAAGACTGAATGCCCTGGGGAGAGACACTGGGAAAAGGGGTCTTTCTGCTCTTCAGCCCCTATCCGAGTCTGGCTCAGTTCTGTAGAGACAGAAGCCGACATAGCTACATGCAGACAGTCATCTCTGGCAGAGTCAGCCCTGAAGTATTAAATGCAATCAAAAATAAGTCAGCATGGCTCTATAGTTCATTTCCCATGGTATTCTACTCAATCATGTGCTTAGCATTTTGATATATTTCAGAAGCGTGGTGATAAAGAGATATATCTCTACGATCCCATCTTTCACTTCTTTGAGCACAGCCACTCTAAGCAAATTCAGTATCATCTGTCCAAAGTGAAGCACAGAGTAAAATCAGGCACTTCAAAACCAGATAAATAAATTGTTTAAATGCTAAGACATGCAAAATTCTGAGTTTGAACTGGTAAGTCCCCATACTCAGCACATCAGTTTTTTCAACGGGTGATTAAAAGATGGAGAAGGCCATGACCTGAGACTGTTTAAAAATCAATGGTGAAGTAGTTTAGCAGGCATGAAATTTACTTCTTGAGCTTTCATATAATAAATGATTAATTTAAAAACATACATAATAAAATAATCCCATAATTAATCTATTTTTTCTTAAGGACTGATGTGTAGTTTTTTCCTTCTTCTAACGATTGTTTATTGATCTCACTTGTTTTTGTTTACTGAGGTTTGAAAATGACCTACTTATATTGGTTATGCTAAGAATTTTTTGTGTTCTGAAACTTATCTGACACTTTTCCAATTAAATGCAAGGCTGAAATTCCCAGGTATTTCAGCAATCAGGGCTTTGGGATAACTGTCAGTCTGGTGACAATAGGCTCAAGTTTCTGGTGCTGATGCACGTATTATGGCTACAGATTCAGGCCCCAGAGAAACATAAACGACTATATTTCTTGTTTCAAAACAAGAAAAATGTGCATTATTTATCTTCTGGAGTTGAACTGGAAGAGTTACAGTAAGGCTAGATAGTGTCTGAAATATATCCTTAGTGTCTAATCTCAGTCTAAATTATACTGGCATCTGTCCTATTTCAGGAACTAAATTTGAACCACGACCTGACAGCAGAAAAACATTCCTATTGACCCAAATAAGCCTTTTTTTTTTTTTCTTCATTCCTGCAGACTGCAGACTCAAGACATCTTGCAGTAGTGATTTAACAAACACACTGGCTTAACACAAAAATAGTGGGTAGGTCCAATAGCTTCACAATGACTTTTTCCATATGCTGAATCTTGGTCAAAATCTTGGCCCTTATCTTTAAAATGCTCATTAGAAGCTTGAACTTAAGCTGATCTGAAAGATTGTGGGAACATAAAAGATGAAACATGGTTGGAAACACAGTTCCTTTAATGCCACAGTGTCTGTGAAGGTGGCATCTCCTTTGCTGTCTTCTCCCATGTCCTCATGTAAGGTCCATTATGTGCCCTACATGCACAGTCAATTATCTCATTAGCCGCACAGTTTTGCCTTTTGTCTGGAGTGAAGGTGAACAAACACCAAACAGTGTGTTGCTTAATGCAGTAGCAGAAGGGATGTTGACGTTCTGGGAATGATAAAGCTGCAGGGATTTCTGCAGAAGAGAAGGAGTGGCTGATCACGGCTCACAAATCCTTCTGAGCTTTGTACATCCAGCTTCTGAGGTTATGATGATGAAGCTGATCTATTAAGAAAGGTTTTCAGAAATGTCAGTCAGCTTTGTTTAACAAACAGAGCTTACTGGCGAGTCTCATGGCATAATAGAATGGGAGGAGACTGAATATGACCCATGTGAAAGGCTTCCAGTCTAAAAACTGGGATAAACAACAGCAGCACAGAGAATATTTGTGTGATTGAGAACTCACTGAGCTTCAAACCGTACAGCTGACTGACTTGGCTCTACACTCTGAACAGCAAATGGCCAAGCTAGCAGTGACAGCCCACCTGGTGTTTAGAGTTCAGATGTACCTAAGACTGATCGCAGAAGCAGCAGCCAAGAAATCTGACCTATTTGAAAGTGCCGGAAAATACTTGGGCTTGACTGGCTTAACACAGAGCTTGTTTCAGCTGGAGGTGGACAGAGCTCATTGTTTTGCTCTGCAGTTTTTATGTACTGACACTGCCATTTTGTGTCCCAATCCACTTTGGAATTTTGGATGCAGGCCCACAGAGGAATTAAGCTTTTTCTGCAACTTTTCAAGCATTGGCTATTTCATGTTTGTGACTTTTCTTTCACCAAAAAGGTAATATGCCAGCTCTTACTTGAGCACCACCAGTGTGGAGACCCATTCACATTGCTCATCTCTGTGTCTCAAGTTTTCTGGTGGATATTGTCTGAATGTTTTTTTCCAGCTGACTCAAGATCATAGAATCATAAAATAGTTTGGGTTGGAAGGGACCTTTAAGATAATCTTGTAACAATCACCTTGCCGTGGGCAGAGATACCTTACACTAGAGCCGGTTGCTCAGAGCACCAAAGTGGTCTTGAACACTTCCAGGGACGGGGCATCCAGAACTCCTTTGGAAAATCTGTGCCAGTGCCTCACTACCCTCTGTGTAAAGAATTTTTTCCTTATATCCAATCTAAACCTACCTCTTTCAGTTTAAAGCCATTCACTCTTGTCCTATCACTACATGACTTTGTCTGGTACGCCTCCTTTAGGTACTGGAAGGTGCTATAAGGTCTGCCCAGGGCCTTCTCTTCTCCAGGTTGAACAACCCCACGTACTTCTTATGCTGAGGTCCCCAGAGGTGGGTGCAGTACTGCAGGTGGGATCTCACCAGAGCAGAGTGAAGGGGCAGAATCACCTTCCTTGACCTGCTGGCCATGCCACTTCTGATGCAGCTGAGGATGCAGGTGACTTTCTGGGCTGCAAGTGGACATTGCTGGGTCATGCTGAGCTTGTCATGCACTAACGCCCCAAAGTCCTTCTCTTCAGGCTGCTCTCAATCCATTCAATGGCTTCTCTCAATTCAAGATGTGATAAAAGTTAACTGCCAAGGGATAAATACAAAAGCCTGATGGCAAGCAGAAAGACAAAAGGAACTCTTTTGGTTATCCTTCTCTCTGCTTGAAAGGCATAAGGAGAACAAGGAGTAGTTAAAACATATGTCCCAGAGACCAGAAATAGCTTGTGTCATTGCAGACCTTCTGCTCTGGTTCAGTGCTAGCTTCCTTCCTGTTACTGCTAGAATGAAGAAACAAAATGCCAATTTTATTATGGCTGAGACTACACAGGGGTCCACATGCCTGCTCAAATTAGTACTTATACACGCTTTATGCATCCCTTTATACGGTAGTATAAAGTAGTACAGAGAGTGGAAAAGAAGCCTATTGCATGATAATACTCTTTCTGGAAAATGGCAGAGCTTTGCCCCGATATTTGCTGTGAACTAGGTGGACCAGAGGGCAGAAGCTAAATTTATGACAACTTGAGGGCTTTTCTCTCTGGCTACTGATGTTGATAGGGAGGCAAACGCTTACTGCTGTTTTACTGAGTAGTCCCCGTGTATTGCCACTGTGGCTGTTTGCAATCTGGTGTGGAGTTAGCCTGCATAGCTTTCCCTGAGGGACCTGAATACCTAAAGCAGGTAGATGGGGACAAGAGCACATGTCACCATGGTCACCTTCATCTTGCAAAGGTGAACCAACTCCCACAAAGCTCCACATTGCAGAAATCAGGCTGGTTCATGTCTAAGTCTTGTTCTATAGTCTCTGTGCTACCTGGCAACCTGCATGGATGAACTCTTTTTTAGTACACTGTGATTACTTCAGAGAAACTAATTCCTAATTAGAAAACTGACTAGATGCCAAACCTGGCTTATATTCACACACAGGTGCATACCTTTGGGGCTGGATTTTCTTTTTATAAACACATGTTGAACTATTTTTACCTGTTATTCATACTAACAATAAGTCATTGTTATTTTCTCTTTTATTCCCTGGCCACCCATTACCACTCTGATGTTTGCTAGTCCCAATATACACAGTAAATGAAAATAGCGGGACCAATTTAAGTACAGGCAGAGAGGCAGCCATCTATGGTAACAGTCTGTAAGGACTGCTAAAACTGTGGCAAAGGAAAGCCAGGACCCTGCCTCTGACTTTGCCAGGGTTGGTGCCTTGAAGAATCAAGCTTGCTCTTGGAGGTGACATGAGGGTTAAGGAGGCAAAAGCTTCTGCTAGGAAAAAGGAATAAGTACTCTAAATGAGATTTTCCAGCTGGTGAGAGGAGAAAATTCCCTGCCCTCTACCTGTCTTATCCCCAAAATACACTGAGCCCCTTCCTCTAACCTGGCCCTATTCAACTGTTCTGTTGCTCTGTCCCAATTAATTTTGTCATGAGAAGTTGTGGGCCAGCTCTGAGAAGTAACAAGATCATCCAACTACTTATTCCTTGATAAGTTTTTTTAACTTAAAATACCTCACCATTAAGAGTTCAGTCCTGTTCATCCTGAGTCTGTGGTGAGAGGAGCCTGGCATTGCTTTCAGGAGGTGGTCTGTATTGCAGGTGTCTGAGAGCATGGCTATTAAGAACAGGAGAAAATGCAACTTACACCACAATGTATTAACAAGCTATTAAAGACTATATTTTCCTTGACTTTCATCAGTAGCATTAATGTGATGCAAGTATGACCTCATGAAAAGAATATCAAATCCTATGGATTCACAAAGTCTCTGTGGACACTGGCTTTGTTGGTGAAGAGTTACTCCTGTCTATGGCTTCATAGTCGTTTTTCTGGCTCCTGCAGTACAGGATGCATTTTAAATCCCTACCACAAATCCATGAAGAAAAATATTTATAGCGCCTGTGGAAGGTAATAATTTCAGATATTTATTAAAAAAACAAAACCCCTTGCAATTCTTCTTCTAAAATAAGTAAATTTCAACCCTCTACTTTTTAAAGAGTAAGCAGCATCACAGGGAATTTTGGTGTTTAATATTCTATGTTCATAGCACTTTGAAATCATCTAACATTTAAAAAAATGTCACTGCACAACCAAACACCAATGCATATTTTTAAGGCTGCTCAGCTTTTGCTGTGATAAATCAGTTTGATTTTGAGAGCTTTTTATAATGATAAGACAGTTCCCAGGAGAGTTTGCAGAGTTTGTTCCACCTGAGTGTTTTACCTGGAACTTCATCTCAAATGGTAAATTTACGAAGATTTTTGTGCCTCTGAATGTTTTCAGGAAGTTACTAAAAAGGGCTGGGGGCATCCACATTTGTCTGAGAAAAACACAGCCAGTTGGAATCTCAGAAGAAATATGTACACCTGTACACTTTGGATAGTTTAAGAGATCTGAAACTATATTTTCTGTGGGTTATTTTTGCATCTCAGACTACTGACATGTAAACATTTCCTGAATTTTGCCCACTGGAAGAAGCATCTGTGGAATGACAGAACATGAAGGCACTATTGAAGTAGCACTACAATTGCTATATTTTTATAGGCTTAGCAGGGCCTACTCTCAAGGAAATTGATCTAGAAAATGATTTTTATTACTTATTGCATAGCTCCACTTTGAAAGAACATTGATAACAAGTTCCAGTGCAGATTAATTTTACTTGGAGTTAGCAGACCTTAAACTGTACCAAGCGACTTGCCTGCAGTATAGAGGAGGAAATGGGAGGTGCACACCAGTCTCTCTGCAGAGGATGGGTACTTGCCTGGAGATGTTATGAATAAGGAGTGTTTTGCCGTGCGAAAGCTGAATTGATGTTTTCCAACCCTCTCATTGTCTCTGGGTGGACCAAGTGTGGGTGCTAGACTGATCCTTCTGTCACTGTGTTGTTATGAGCATTGCCAGCCTCAGACAGTGCCAGTTTGGTGCTTACAAGCTCAAGACTTTCCTCTGCTGGTCCCTGAGCTTAGCATCACTATTGAGTTATCACAGTGGAAAGGGGATCCCCAAAATTTTTTGAGACTGCACAGCTCACTGCATTTGGACCTTTTCAGATAACTGAAATGTTAATGTTAATTGTTTATTTTGGCCTTGATTGGACAAATTATCAATCAAACATTACCAATCAAACTCTGACTCTGGAAGGGGAAAAACCAAAATTTTGTCTTCTACAGGTAACTGAGCTTTCATTTAAAGAAAGACAACATTTATAACTTCTCAT
Source organism: Cephalopterus ornatus (assembly GCA_013396775.1). Lineage (NCBI taxonomy): Eukaryota > Metazoa > Chordata > Aves > Passeriformes > Cotingidae > Cephalopterus > Cephalopterus ornatus. The sequence continues at coordinate 6,623 of VZRE01013976.1, forward strand.
TTCATTAGAAACTTCTTCCCTTTCTAAATATCTGCTAACAGACTAAAAAAAAACCCCAAACACCAAAACCACTGGCAGAAAATACTATAAGAATTCCTGACCTTGGTTACAGCAATTCCATCTGGGTAATTGGATTTATCAGAAATATGGAAAGAGTGTCCTACAAAAAGAGGGGATATACTGAGCTGGGCTGGAACACACATAGATTAAAGTAGGTCCAATTCCATCTGACTATGCAGAATCTTCTTGTAGTTCTGGCCTATGTTTAAGTAAAAAGGAGTTTAAATTCTACATAATTTAAATTATTTTTGTAATTAAATTTAAATTCTTCAGAAGTTAATTTTGATAGAGGGTAGATCAAATATGCTGAATCCACCTGTGATACTGACACTTATGGCCAAACAAGTAATGTTGAAGAATGAATTCACTTCCTCTGTCTGTCACAAGGCAGAAATGTGGACAGAGCAGCAGAAAGAATGAAGGGAACAAAGTGTGGACAATGCCATAAGGTCTGTGAGAGCCATTGCACTACCTTCTCAGACCCTCAGGTATTTTGTTGAGATGAGCTCCAAAAGCATGCAAGCAGAGTTTGCATGATCCCCAGGACACCCTTTCTTCCAAAAGCTGCTATAAAAACAAGCCTGATACATCAGCATATTTTGAATGTCAGATATGATTTATGAAATGAGACTTCAAGCCTTATTTCCTTTTATTACCGAATAAAAGTTTTTCAAATGCTTATTAAGATAACCTGAGAATCAAGGAGGAAAACAATGAATCACTTGCAAAAAAGAAATGAATCTTTAAGAGAATCCTAGAAAAGAAGCATTTATCATTCATACTTCTTCATTATTCTCCCTAGGCTGAGTTACAGTCCCATCTGTGTGACTGATGCTGTCTCTGAAAAATGTTTTTCCCCACCTTCTGCCTTACTTTTCCTGGGTTAGTCACTTACCCAGATAAGTCAGTTAGAAGCTGGAGCTCCTTCAAGGTGATGTGACAGAATTTCTCTCCCTTTCCCCACTACCATGCATATTGCAGCCAGTTCAAAGAGTGAACACAAATCAATATTCTCAGCTGATGAAATCAAGCAAACCTTATGGGCTGTTCTGTGTTGTCTTTCATGATGAAGTCATTTTCCAGTAGTGGTTTCTTGGACTGCCATTACAACAAGAAAATAGTAATTTCTCCAACTGAGGAGTTGAAAGGCAAAATCTGGTGATATTGTTTGATCCTAGTCTTCACCTAGAAGCAACTCCTTGTAAAGCTGAAAGATAAAAAATATTAAGACCTTCTTAGGCCTTGTGGTTTACATGCTTATGGCTAGGTCAGAGGTAGGATACTTATTCTTTTCACTGAGGTACTCCTTGATGAATGATCTATTTAATCTCCTCAATCTATTTAATCTCTTCTCCAGTTTAAAACTATTTTGATCCTACAAAACTTCTCTCTCTTATTACAAAAGCACTACAGAGAAATAAATTGCTTGCTGTGCTCATCTGTGTGTTAGCTCAAAGATTGATTTTTCCAGCTTACAGCATCAGTAACAAACTGAAAAGTTTGGAAGTGTTTCTGCATTGGATTAACGGATAAGCTTCTGCTCTTCATCCCACTCAGTGCAGGGATGGACTAGTGTTGCCAGTAATTAGAGCTATGTTCGAAAAAGTCAGAAAGAGAAGCAGGGCTTTAAAAAGTTAGCTGTCCACCTTCAGAAAATGTTAGTTTCAGTTTCTGTGAGTAACAGTGGCTCCAGGACTGGAACTGGACTCACTCTCTTTGGTATGGCACTTGAGAGAGAGAGAGCTATCAAAACTATTATTTACTGCTGATGTTGAACATAAGGATGTGTACAGTCAGGAAGACATTGGGACCCCAGACTTTCTGTGAATCTTCCTTGAAGATGAGAGGTTTTCTATGTATTCTGGTGACTTTGGAACAGGTAATCAGCAACTGAATTGCATTAATTCTGAAAATGAAAATTAAAGTCCAGGTTCAGGAAATACTGATTTGGGAAAGAGCAATTCATCACTTAGCGCTACGTAAAAATTAGAGCTCGTCCATCTGAAGATGACCTGGGCAATTTTTTGGGATTGGTTATCTACCAGACTGCACTGGTTATTCTTTCTTCGGCAAGAACTTTTGTATTGAACATTGGCATATAACTGCTGTGTGGTGCACAAACACACACACACACACACACACACAGGCAAACCCCATTTGTTTCCCTAATGGAATGAAGATATCTCACAGTTTTTAACAAAGACTGCTCTGAATTTTTACATCTGTTGAGCCATCTATCTGCAATACATCCTCCCTTACCTTGGCCTGACTTCTGCTGTCAATATGCAATTATCCACTGAAAAGTGTTTTTTTTCAGAGTTGTCAGAGAACAATGGAGACAGAACGCACATCTTTGCCCAAGGCCATAGATGAAATACTGAAGTGAAGCCATAATCTACCATAACAGCAACTAGTGGTGACTTTGACATATAAAACTAAAGCACTGTAGCAGCTAGCAGGGCTCCAGTGAAGCCAAATACATTCCTCCCCTTGTGATTTTACATACTATTGACAGGGCTGCTATGAAGCAAAATCTGAGGCTGGATCCAAGCTCTGTTGCAAACCTATTCTATGGCCCACTTCACAGTGCTTTTAGAGATCCCATGTACAGAGGCAGTGTATGAACTATGTAGTATGCACAGATTATCTGGAACTGTGTTCTATTGCCATTTAAATTAGGAGTAAAACTGCTGGTGATTCACTTGTACAGGAGTGAGACCTCAAGTATACCTACTTTAAATATTATATAAAAATATAAATATTTTTATATAGTAAAAGGGATGTTTTTATTACAACATTATAAATTCCATTGAAAATCCATATTAAATGGATGGGACCACAACTGTTGATTAGAAACCCCCCAAACAGTAAGCAGATAGCCAAATAGTAGATCATATTTCAAAACATATTGACTATATTGACTGGACAGAAAGGGACAGGATGGGAGAAACTCCATGTCTTCAAATAGAAGAAAACCAAATTATGACAATTTTCGCTGCATACCCTGCAAAGGCCCAGCTATACTTTAATCTGAATTGTTTCTGCTGTATTTTTAAGATACTGAAGCTTGTAAAAAGCCTTGATGAGATCATGGGAATTTACATGATGCCAATATAGATTTTATACCTATATTGTAGCCATCACACAATGCATTACAATACACTACCCTGCACTACAATGTGCTATGCTACACTAATACAATATTGTGCCACGAATTGTCACAGATAAGGTACTCTTCCTTATAATATAGCATCATTTTCTCCTTAAAATGAAAAAAAAGAGAAAGAAGCAGTTGATTTCCTAAAAAATCAATGAAGCTGTCTCATCTACTTGCCCAGCACCACCATGTGCTTTTGTGTCTATGTATGTATTACTGGAAAGGAGCTGTCAGAAGGGAACAAAGAAGGAGCAAAGAAGAGTAGTTTTAGGGATATGAAATCATAGCAGACGTTCTGGTTATCCCGTTAAGATGAGATGTGACCTTTAAATGGAAGAGCGATACTTTGAAGGTTGACACTTGGTTTCCCAGTGTGTTCCCGGCACGTTGTAATTTGCTACAAAACAATGAGTAGAATCTATTTGAGGCTAAAAGTTTCTTTAGCAAGTGCACAATATGCCGTGAAAACAGCAATTGCATTTTATGACTTGCCAGGCACCCTTTCAATATGCTAGTGAAATTATCAGAAAAGAAATAGGAATAGTTTTATGAATATTGCATGAGAGGAGCTGTACAAACAAACAAACAAACAAACAATCTGTGGTTACAGACATACTACTCCTTTTATTAAAGCAGTATTTATTCATACATTAAAAAAATCACATTGAAATATTAAAGAGTTTGGTCTAAGCTGGGAAAACTGTAACCATAGCTGCTTCAGTCTCTCTGAGGGTTCTCTCCCTCACCACTGTACAGTTCACACTCTGCTGTGAGCATAATTCTCCTTCTGGACTCGGCTCTTTGTGTTGTGGGAAATCTTTATAAAACACTTGGCCTGACCTCAGCTCAGGAAAGGAGCTGTTACTTGCAAGGCATGTTGGTTCCCCCAAATGATGGATCCTCAAAGCTCTAAGGAAAGGCATGAAAAACTCAAGGGACAAAAGCTTGTTTGCTCTTGGAGGTGAGCAGAGATAAGGTTTTGCCTTGCAGAGCTGTTTCCTGCTCAGAGGACTTTGGTCTTGCATTTCCAGTGCCTCTTCTGTTGCACTTTCTGGGAGGAAAATGGTACTTCCATGGAGGGATAATGCTGTGGTTGGATATGTGCATTGCCAATGTGTGTCTCAATTTTTTCACCAGATTTAAACAAGGTCAGCAGATGAACACTGTATTTTACCTACTGCCTCAACAGGGAGCAGCCCAACCTCTGCAAGTCCTACTTTTCCAGTGACCTACAGGCATGGCAGCTCTCTCCAGGCTCACAGTCTCCCTTTATAAGCTTATCCTTTGCCACTCTGAGACGCCGATGCCGCTATGAGGTACTCATTATCCCACTACTAATGCCTTCTTTTTAGACATTAAGAACAGAGGGTTAATATTTTTCACTATTATTTTTTGTTGATTTTTTGATGGAGAAGACTCTTGAAGACCCAGGTCATCTCACCTGTGAGAAATAGGACAGGTTGTGTTTTAACCCCATGTTCCTGTGATTGTCACTGGGAGCTGCAAGGTGATGATCCTCTGTTTAGAGTTTGCATCCACAGCTACTCTTCCAAAATTAGCCATTTACACCAGCTCTCCCACAGTGAAGGTGGAGCTCATGTTCTGCCCAGAACTTTCTTTATCTAGTAGCTGAATTATCAGGAACTGGCAAATACTCAGTAATGGAGAGATGTGTGTTGGTAGAAGATATCCCATTTTGGGTTCAGTACTGCTTGTGCACTCACAGCACGTCCCCTGGCTTTGGACAGGAGCTGAGGAATTAAAATTAACAGCAAATGGCCACTGAGAGCAGGATGAATATGCTCTGTTCACACTCCATGCTGGGAATGCTGGACCCAGGGAGAAATGTAGGTTACTGGGATTGTGGGTACGTCCACACTGGGACTGGAAAGCAGCTGGTGACCACTGGTGTCTGTGACAGCTGTAGGGAACACAGGAGAACAAAAGGGGTTTCACTGAGTTCTATTCACAGTTTTGGTTTTTGTATAGTTTTTCTTTTATTGGGGGTAGGGGTGCGGGTTGGGATTTGTTTCAGGAACATGGGGGAAGACAGAAAACCAGCAGATTACAGAGAATAAATGTAAATGTTCATCATTAGTACTTTACATCTGTGTCTTGCAGAGTGCTGAACAGGCAGCAAAACTGTCAGCTCCCGAAGGGTGGGTTTGTTGTTGGCAGTTGTTGGCTTGGACAGGTTTTTCCAGATTTATCAACTGAGACTGTGAAAATATAGCAGATCTGCTGAATCTGAGTGAGCTGGCATGTCACATCTTCTCAGCTCATTAGTACCTCCAGGTTGTTGACAGCCAGGGTTGTTCTGTAATTATTTTCCATCTCTATATGGTTGTTAAATGCTGTTATTCAATAAAAAATGTTTCTCAAAATGCTTCTGGACTGTTTCATTAGTAATAACAATTTTCCCAAACAAGCAAAGCAAAAGTGAGCTTCAAGGTCTCTGAAATTATTACAAAGGTAATTATACTAGTTCCACTGATGCCAAATAGAATTTACAGTTTGGGTTTTTTTTGTGTCCAGTCCAGTTATTAATTTTCTTTAATAATTTACAGTTTGACTGTCATCATGGCACCACTTTGCTTTGTACCCAGCAATAATGGCACTGTAGCCAGGAAGCTGGCCAGGGAATGAATAATAACACCTAAAATCTGAAGCCATGACTGAGTAGAGAATTTTGAATGAAAAAAACCCAAGTCCTGCCAGGCCAGACTGACAGGAGGGTAAGAGCAAATGCCGGAGGTAGAGTTTCCCTTCACTGCATCTCTCTGTTGCCTCCAAACTCACTGTATTTTAGGGAATGCAAAAATTACTAGATCCTCTAAGCCTTAAGCGTGCTGAGTAGTAAAAAGTACATGTTGCCCTTTGTAATATTGTTTGGCCTTTAGAAATACATTTTAGACAAGATTGACAACCCTTAGTGAATCTCTATTCTGTTTGTACTTTAAGACTAGGGAAAAAGTTGAAACTGCCTTCAAAATCCTACCCTCCCATATTTTTTAAACTGAAAAGCAAATATTTCAACTATCTTCTCATGAGACAGTGTTAAATGATATGTTAGTAAATACTTGCCTTTCTCTTCATCATTATTATTGTCTCTCATCTCCTTTGACACCAGTAAATTTTCTGCTTTGTTTTTAACAATAAGAAGGGTGATAGCAGACTTCATCTGTTAAGTGTCTTCTGTGTGGAAGTGAAACACTGTGTATTATTTGCACCACAGTGAAACAGAAAAATGGAAAAGGAAAGGAAAAGGAAAGGAAAAGGGAAAGAAAAAGGGAAAGAAAAAGAGAAAAAAGGCAAAAAGGAAAATGGAAAAAGAAAGCTAAGAAAAACTTTTCAATTTTCAATCTAGAAAAACTTAAATGACACCAAGGCCATTTCTTGATTATGATTTTATTGATAAGAAAGCAAATATCTCCAAGTTTTTGTTAAATTGTTGCATAAGACAATGACACATCTTACGCAATGTCTGTGGAGAGTCAATAAGCTGCAAGACGTGATGCAGTATACTGGGTTTATTCCCAAGTCGAGGGCACTGGAAAACTAATCCCAGCTCACTGTGCATGCCAGGGCACTCTGCATTGGAAGTACGAAGGGCTGGATTTCAAAGCAATGCCTACTTGCTGAGGCTTTATAATCTGAATGCAGATCAATGAAGTCCATATGGGCTGTTAATAAACATCCAAATATTTTTATCTAGATGCAATGTTACATTCTCTTTTACAAGGCTTTAACTAAACTCTATAGTTTCAGTACCCTTTCTGTAATGAGTGATAAACTACCTCTTCCTTTTTGTTTCTGCAGTCCCAGTTTTAATGAATGCTTTTATCATGGAGGGACACTGCACAGGGAAGCACCAACTTAGATGTGCCTGCTTCACAGGGGACTTTAGCTTGTCTCTGATTGTTAAATAAACCAATTTATATTGTTTTTCTGTAACATAATGGCAACAGAATTTTACTTGAAATTGTTAGGGGAAAATATGTTGCATAAAATAGTCTAAATATTAAATCTAAATATTAATTTTGGATTGCTTAAACCAATATGCATTACAGAATGTTCAGCAGCTTCTGGATAGTTTCTGACAGCAAATTCAAATTCTGGTCAAATTTGACTGAGATTTCAGTTTAATCTTCCGTTACTAATTTTCTGGCGTCATTTGTGTATGAATTTGTTATTTGAAAGCAGCAGAAACAGGCTTTTTAATTTCAAATGGTTATTTTCTGGATTGTTTGTGTTATGTTCCTTATGGGGCTAACTTTGAATGCAACTTTTGGTGAAATTCCTATTTGCAAGAGATGTGTTTCACTATTTGGTTTCAGGCTAGACCTTCTTTCCCCATCCTATTGCTCCATAGAGGATTGAATCTAGCTTTGTACCTGGAATTTAATGTGAGGTCCTTGCTTAGCCCACACAGCTACAGGGTGACAGAATAACGGCTACTGAGATACACAGTAATTTTATGAACTGAAGATTGATCTGGTTAAGTACGAACAAGTCCATCTTACTGAGCTAAACAGAAGGTGGTCACTCAAGGTAAGCTGTGTTTCTCCTCGACTCTTTTCCTTTTCCTGGGAATAAGTAACAAACATAATTAATTAGGCATTTCTTTCACTGCTTTGCAAAAGCAGATGATGCTGCGGGCATAAATAAACAGTTTCTCTTTTGATAGAGCTTACTAGTTTGGAAACACTGTCTATAGCTAGTGTGAAGAATGTCACTGCGACCAGCAGCATTGCTCATTTTAGTTGAGACCAGTGTTTGTAATTTACTGATTAAGTCATAACTTAATCGAATAGAAGGTCAGATTTCAAATGAAAATGGATACAAGAGAATGTATCATAATGTATGTATCTTCCTCCTACTTTGCTTCTACCCTTAGTTCCTTCTGCTCCCCCTAGGGTTCTCCTTGCCCTTCAGTGTTTTACCACTTCTGTATTTCTTATTCCCTCCATGTAGCCTTTTGCCACCACTATGCTTTCAATGCTGCAGTGTCTTAAGCAGCCTTCATCTTCACACCTCTAGATCTGTCTGTGAAGATCCTTGTCACAGTTGATCCAATCCCTCTTGCAATGTCTTCGGGAAAATTGCTGTATTTTCCTCTGTTATTTTTCATTCATCCTATGATACTCCTGCCTACCCTGTGGTCCTACCCGCTCCCCTCCTACAGGGACTCTCCATTCCCCTCCTCTGGCTCTTTCGTGTTCTGGCTAGAGTATGACATGTTTCCCTGTTCCTCATTGACCACTGTTGGCTGCTGGGCAAGAAGAGCTGGCTCTTCGTAGTTAGTGACCCTCCAGAGAACGTGCACGTATTCTTTGAGTTGCCAGTGAGCTGCCAGTCAGCTGCCTACCAGTAACGAAACGCTGCACATTTCTCTCAGCCTGCTGGCCAGGAACCCCATGTTCTGGCTGGAAATTACTGGTGCTCTGCCGGACACCCTGACTGAGAGGACAGAATGCATGTGCAAGCTTTTTCTCAGAAGTTGCTTGACAGCAAGAAGGGATGAATTCCAGTTGAAGGGGTTTTACCACAAAAATAGAATATCAGTGCTTACCAGAAATCAAGGAAGATTACAATAATACTCTGGTGAGTATTCCCATGGAAATAGAAGCCAAATGCTTTAATAACCTATATTTTTACTTTTGGATGGAAAATTTAATCTGATTGATAGATAAACAGTATGACAGGAAGTATTGCAGTATTACATTAACAGCCATTTGCATTCTTTCCTCCATGGTGTTTTCCAGATGGTAGTCTTCTCCCATCTGCAGTGGCTTTTAGCCGCAGTCTACAATTTTAAGACTTGCTGCATAGGAAGGCTTCATTTAAAGTGAGCTAATACAGTGGTGCTGCTCTCTGCTCTTCCTGCTGTGGGGTCCCCTGCTGTGATCCCCTTTGCCTTTGCCCTCCTCTGGCCTCTGAGCCTTGCTGTCTGCTTCTCCACCCCAGTTGCTCCCAGCTGCCATGTTCATACCACCCCATGCTCTATGCTGTCTTAACAGCCTCTCGCATAGCTTCAACATCCACCCTTTACGCTCTGTGCGAGATATACTTACAGCCAGCTGTCCCACTGTTCTCCTGGGTCTCAACTTATAACCTATGTGTCCCAGTTTTGGGACCTTTTGCTTTAGATTACCAGGGCAGTTCAGACACCATTAACAGGCCTTAAGAAGTCAATGCATAATGACACTTGACATTTTTCCCACGTCACAATATGATTCTCTTTTGTGAGGAAAAACAGCTCCACAATAGAAAAGCAAAGAAGACAGAAATAAAGATATGCCAGGTCTGAGCTCACTATGCTCCAAAAATCTGCTGGGACTGAAATCTGCAAAGTAGAGTGGGGTATGGAATACAGTTTATTTAGGGCTAAAACCTGCTCCCTCTGTAGCTTCTGGGAAGGAAGCTGGAACAGCTTGATATTTTTGACAATTGAGATCCAACAAGGTGATGTAATCATTGGTCTACTTTTCCTACATGATCTACCCTTTCATCAAGGATGCTTTGTTACATCTGACTACCATCTACCACATCTGACTGGTGTTGTTCATTTGTGACTTCAGTGTTTCACATTAGCGTTAATGCAGTAAAGCAAGCCCCAAGCAATAAAAAAGTCATGCGCATTCCCTAAAAACATTCTAAGGGAGTGTCTTGTTTTTGTTTTTGTTTTTGGTTTTTTTTTTTGAGGCTGCACTGTTGCAGAAAAAAACTGTTTAAACTGAAATGTAACTAAAGTTGTAAAAGGATGAGCATTTTGAATTATCTCTGTTGAGCAGCCCCATTTCAAAGAAATACCAACCTGCATTATTGTTCTTCTCTCTCTAGTCCTAAAAGCTCTCCCTGGCATTTAAATGATAGATCAATCACTTCAGCTCCAGGCTAAGAAATCCTTCATACAATATTACAGGGCAGGTAGGCTTTCAGCTTGACATTCTTTTCAGCCCAGGGACTACAACTTGCAATTATAATTTTAATTTTGCCTTGTGAAACTGTAAGAGCCTATTCTGATGTGGAGACCTAGATCCTAAAAATTTGCACTTTCTTATGAAATACCTGAATTCCTAAGCAATGCAGCACTTTATTGATATGCAAAACCGTTCTGATGAAATATGATTAGTTTAAAGCTGGCTTGGAATGACTTATCTGCAAAAAATAACATATGCAACACATGGCCTCCCTTTATATTCATGGAATATTATTTTGAGCATTTCCTAATTTCTTTCTCTTGATTTGTTATTCCAAACAGTTCAACCATAAATTTAGTTCTGTTTATCTGTCTGGGATCTATGTCTAGATCTGGGGGACCTGGGAGTGATGTTGCAGCTGTGGATATGCAGTTGAATTAGAACTGGTTAGTGAACTGAATGGAACTTTCTCTGCTTCTGATGAGATCCACAGAAGCAGGGAGGGCTCACAACTGCTAATCTATACCCTTGTTTGTTGACTGGTTTTGAAACATATTGCTTTGATTTGGCCTGCTAGCAACATTACTGGTTTTTAAGTTCTGTTACGCTGGTACTCCCTGTGACTCCTGCAGGTAGCCAGTGTCCAGGGCTTGTGAGCAGCTCCCCCTGGAAGAAGGAAATGAGTCCTCTTTCTTGAGAAAGAGTATTCACCAAGTCTTACCTGAACAGGGAAGAAATAAAAGTAAAATAATTTATTACTTTCCAATTTCAATCTTCTATAGAAGCAACACTGCATCAAAATGCTTATTTTGTTTCAGGACACATTTCCTCCTCTTGTTTTTTTGGTGTATTTTTTTTTTTCTCTCCTTTTTTTGTGTGTTTTGTTTTCATTTGGTTTTTTTGTTGTTGTTTTTGTTTTGGGTTTTCTTGTTTGTTTGTGGTTTTGTTTATGTTGGTTTGTGTTTTGTTTTTTGTTTTTTTTTTTTCTTTCTGGAAGCTTTCCTGTTGCTGTGTCTGTTCTCAGATGCACACATTGCTCTCTAACAGGATCCAGCTCATGCAGCTCAATTTCTGAGCAGCTGTGCGCAGGCTTGTTTTGGACTTCTGTCTCCTGCTGCAAGTGAAATCGCAACTTCTACCCCATGAAGGTAGAAGGTGTCCAGCAATTCTCTCTGCATGAAGGAAAGGTGTCCAGCAATTCTCTCTTGCTCCCCAAGGGAATAAAGTAAATGTTTTTGACAAATGAAAAGAATTCAGACCATGATCAAAACAAACGAATTCAGTCTTTCCCAGCTAATTAATTCAACAATCTGATGGTGCTATTAATTGCTGCTGTTAGAGAAGATAGCTTACATGTTATCTGTGTGATTCTGGATAAAAGAATAAAAATGAAAAGCAAATAAAACCAATGAAAAACAAATATTCAGAAAATCTAAACCATGTTCTCATGTTTACAAAGCCTATAATTCAGCTTAGCCCAATACAATCCAAACTATCCAAATAGTGAGGTTATGCTCTGCAGAAGGTAGTTCTGCACTCCATTTGGACCAATGTTTCCATATTGATTAAAGATAACAGCAGAAACTCTGAAAGCCTCACAGATAATTTTATTTTAATATGTCCTATTTGGGAGAAAACTGATATTTTTAGAGGAGGGAATTAAAAAATTGTTACAAGAAAAGTCAGGGAGTCAAGTTAAATTGATGGTTTTTCTTCTGCTTTTATCAGTCAGCTTCTCCAGAATTCAAAAGATATAGAATTAAACTAAACATTTCCTAAAGTTTACTTTTCTGCATAATTATGGTCCTGAATTTTGATAATGAAATCTTACAGACCTTTTTTTGAGTAATACACAAAGAAGTTGCTATATCCTCAAAGTAGCAGTATTTTACAGAGTAAAGCTGGAAGGAATTCCACAGAATTGAAGCAATAGAGCTGAATTTTCTTTTCTACAAACAGTCCAGTATTTGTTTGTGTAAACTTCACATTACTACTGTAGTGTTGTGGCAGAATGTTTTGACTCAGATTTGAGCAATAATATTCAAGAAGAAATATAATCTCACCTTCCCCAGATTTTAAAACTGAAGCAACTGAAAACTAAACTACCATTTCAACATGAGGTTTCATGTCTGACATGATTTTTCAAGGCAGATTCTAAGGTTGTCTTAATCAGGTATTCAAGCAAATCAGGAAGGAGGGGATGGAACTCTGGTTTGAGTTGTAGTTCAAAGGTTCTAATCTGATATACTTTCCATGTAAGCTTTGCAAGCCACTTACTTTCTTTGTGTCTCAGTTACCTTTTGCATAACTTCCCATCTTGCCTAGTATGATGACAAAGATTTAGTAGATAAAAAGACACTGTAAGCATCTGTTCCATGATATATGTACTATATAGATGAAATCACATATGTAATAATTCTCTCACAGGCAGCAGCTGGTCTACTATGGACAGAAAACCTTGGACAGCAAACCACTGTGAAAGTAGAGCTCTTCCAACTTTTTTTTTCTTTTGTGAGAATAAGTCATTGTCTTGCTATCTATTTACTGAGGAAGACAGGGATTAATTTCTGTGTGACCTATCTTTTTCTTCTTCAGTTATTACTACTGGAGGTCTTGGACAGGGAATTGAATCTGAATTCTCACACCAATTGCCTGGTTTCAGTTCTTTTGTCTGCATTGTATGCTTTGCTGTTTTTTGTCTGTGAAGATTTTTAGCAAAGAACACATCAGATCCTTAGCTCTAAGAGAGAGCTTAAACTAGTCTATATATACATATAGTCTACACATATAGTTCAAACTATATGAGATATCAGTAAAGCCAAGCTGTATATCTATACTAATTAGAGATTACCATAGATAGTACATTCATGAAGCAGCACAGACTTAATTTAAGAAGCAGCTGGGCTAAGTGGTATGACCACGCAGATGATTCCAGCAGTGGGAAATGAGATGGAGTCCCTGGAAAGTACACATATACATCCATGTGAGAAAAAAAAGGTCAGGAAGGTCTTATGGGGACTTTTGCTTTGTTGTTTTTTTTTTTTTTTTTTAAAGTCAGAAGGCTTTTCCCTAAGCATTTAAATTTTAGAGGCTGATAATGCTGGGTTGAAACAAAAATACGGTACAATTTCCCCTAGAGATCTCTTCCTCTCTCCTCATGCAAGCTGTATGTTGCCCTACTTAGAAAAAAGTCTGTTCTGCAAAAGACAGAATACCATTTCTGCTGCCTACATTTTCATTGGTGCCTTGATGCTGGCTAATGACCCCCTAAAAATTATTTTGGCAAATGTGTCAAACGATTCTGAGCTGGCTGAGCCCACAGCTTGCTGTGGCCATGTGAGGGACAAGGAGTCAAGAAACAAGGACGGGACACCCATGTTTCTCAGGGGCCACAATTATTTTTTAAGCTTCTCATGCTGCACATGTGACAGAAGACTAGTGGGAATGAGATGAGCAGCATTGCCTGAGGGCCATTTCAGTACTAGCTGCAACTACAGTAGAAGTGATTGGGAAGGGAAGACAGCAGCATGGCCATTCCCATTCCCCATTTGTGTTCCAGGGTGTTTGTCAGGCTGTGTCAACAAATTACCTTCATACAAAGATATGAAGGTCTCCTGTAAATCTGCCATTACTTTTCACTGCCCTTATCTTTTAAAACCAAATTGCTTATTGTTGGTATGAATTTAACTATAGGGTATTGAAAGTAAACCATAAAAAATATCTAGAAATAACCTCAAGTAACTCCTCTAGACCTAAAACTTTTCATGTTTTAGTCTGATGTCTCAAGAGATCTTAACAAAATAAAATTTCTACTTTTGAGACCAGCTTGGATGAGATGTAAAGCAAAGTCTGAAGGTTTTCTTGTGTTGTGGAAATTTACAGCAAGCCCCAAAAGCATGGATCAGGGCTGAAAGGAGGTGAGGAATAAGCAAATACCACAGATGAAGGAAAAGTGCTGAAAACTAGGAAATAGTGACATATTGAGTATGGGCTGACCATGATGGTAGCTAAAAACCAATAAGGAAGAAAAAAATATTCTGAGTATTTAAAATTAAAACATCCAATGTTGATATTTACTTGATTGTGCTTTACAGAAATAGCTCATTTGCAGCAACTCTATTTTTGATCACAACTTCTGTCTTCTGAGAGCAGTGAATTGGTGCAACTACCTTTATCAAAGGGTCATTAGATAAAGATAGACATAGAAAAAAGCATTCTTAAACAATTTATAAACTAGTAAGATAATTAAGGCAAGAGGATTCCACTGAAAAGCCAACATTTGCCAACATCTTCCACATATTTCAGATGCCGGAGGATAAGAACTGTCAGTAAATACTGGCTTGAGAAAATAATGACCATTGTAAAAGGATTTTCTGTTTCACTTGACTCTCACTTGACCAGTAATGTGTTGCTAATGAAGCACCTAGGGTGCACAGCATTGCATTTTCTGGGACTCTGAGAAACAACCAGCCATATGTACAGCAAATGTCTTTGGCAACACTGTGAGGCCTTAACTGGAATTTTTGTGCTGTTACAGTTTTATGACTCAATCATAATATTATTTAAACATAGTTTTTCTGTATTTAATTTATTTATTGTCTCTAGTGGTAGACACAGAGACTGGTGAGCTAGATTATATTAACAATTCAGAGTAATAATAGAAGAAAGCAATTATCTTTGGGCATAAAAATCATTTTAATTAGACAGTCAGTAAAGTGGGAATGGACAGACAATGATGAATCACTATTCTGTGGTTTAATCAGACAGTCAGAGAACTGGTCTGCAAGAGGAGCTCAAGAAAGTGCTCTGGCTGATTGAGTGAAATGTGGACAACGAGAAATGGTCCGATTCCTTGAGCCTCTTTTCATTATTAATAAAATAAATACATTAGCGCATCATGTCCTTGAAATCACAGGAACATTTGGAGCTCGCTAATAGTTAATGGAAATATTTTCTTTAGTCTGTCTTAGACCCTTTCAAACCAAAAGTAACCTAATGCCCATGGGCCATTCCTCTGAGCCTTCACTGTCTTTTCTTCCACCATGTATCAGTCTTTTTCTGTCACATGGGAAAATGTGAATGCAAGTCCCCCTCTATGGCAGTGTTATGTGACTGTACTTCCAGGTAAACCTGTGCATAGTACTAGACTTTTGCTGTAGCCTTCTTAGTGCTTGCTATTTTCCAGATCAGAAGACAAGAAAAGAGAATTATGTCTGAAACTTTATTGTCTCGTGAGTGAGAGGAGCTTTTTACTACTTCCAACTGCATCCATGGCCCTGCTTTATTCCTGTGCCAATTTTCAGGTCAAATATAACAGAGTGATCCCCTCATGTAAAGAAAGATGAAACCAGATGGTGTTGCAAACTCAGTGTAATTTAGGTGCCGTGTTACACAGTATCTATCATATGATAAACAAGACTCATTTGCATACTGAGAGTCTTGATAGGTCTGCACAGAGCCAAAATGAACTGGATAATTCATCATGATTTTTTATCAGCATATAGCGAGGTGCAGGCTAATGCAGCTTCAGTGTACGTGTGCTGCTCAGGCAAACAAAGGCAAAATCGCAGTTCGATGGCAGCTCATGAACACGGGCATTTTGAGGCTGTATGCCAGGGCACAGCAGGCATGCAGACTCCTGTCATGATTTAATAACAGCCAGTAACTAAGTACCACACAGATGCTCGCTCACTGCTCCCACCCCTGGCCCCAGGGGGAGGGAAAGAAGAACTGGAAAAAACATAAAACCCATGGGTTGAGATAAGAACACTTTAATAATTGAAATAATGTGAAATATAATACTAATTAATAATAATGAAAAAAGAAATAACAAAAATATAGAGAGGAATAAAACTCAAGAAAGACTAGTGACACACACTACAATTAGCTCACTACTCACTGACTGATGCCCAGCCTGTCCCGGAGCAGCAATTGGCCCCTCACATCCAACTACCCCCAGTTTATATACTGGGTATGGTGTTCTATGGTATGAAATATCCCGGGGATGGGCTGGACAGGGCAGGCCAGTTCCTGATTTTTAGATGTGCTGACACCTACTGGGATGCCTTCTGTCACAACCCACCAGTAGGGGAGTGAGGTGTGTTATAAATTCTCATCAGGCTGAACAAAGCTGATACATGTGACGGAACTGTTACATTTTTATCGTACAGTCATCTTAACTCTGGAAAACAGCCCATTATTTAGACTCAAAAGGTGTTGGCTAACAAGCTCTTAAATTTATACAATAGACTTCCACAAGAGTGGAGGCAAACAAGCCCTTAATTTTGTACAGTACCCTTCAATAAGTTCTCAGTTCTCACAAAAAATTCCTCAAAGGTGCTGACTAACAAGCCACAACATTACTATTCAAAGGTGTTGGCTAACAAGCCACAACACCACTTTTCAAAGGTGCTGGCTCACAAGCCACAATACACCATTACACAAGATCCCCACTCTTCAGTACAGAGTATGGTGTAGAATATGATAGCCAGGCTTTGCTCAGGCATAGCAAGGGTAGAAAGCAAAGAATATCACCAGTCCTTAAATCGTGCATTGGTACTGCCATGTGGATGGCAGTAGAGCTGTGAGACAAGTAAGGCAAATAAGAGGAAAGGAGAGGAGAAAGAGAAGAGAGGAAAAAAAAGAAAGGGGCTGGATCCTTTCCCTTTCAGTTGACCTGGTGCAGCCTCTTATGTCAATTAGAATTTTTGCACATTTTGTTCAAACATGTACAGCCAGCCCTTCTCCAGCCATGAGCTGGGAGAGGGGGGACTAAGCATGAGTTTCATGGTGGAGCAGGAAATTGGCTCAGAACAGCGCTGCCCCGGTTCTGCAGGACCCTCTCCTCCAATCAGCTTTCCTGTAGCAATACTCAGGATGTTTGAGAAAAAACATGCTTAGATCTGGTCCGCTACACCTTCTCTTCACCACATAAGGTGTCTGGGCACCTTGCTGTAACATATGATAAAGCTAGGTACCTGAAAACAGGATTTAGAGAGGTGAGCATGCTGAGCTGAAAGTCTCCTTTGTTTAGTCAATAGGAAACCTTGAGTGCAGGGGTTGGGAAATATCTGCATCTCACTGTGGTTTGCAACCTGAAGTTCCTGCCAGAGCTGATCACTCAAAGCTTTCTGAAAATTGGTGGTTCTTTCTCCTGATTTCTTTCATGACAAACTCTAGATATCTGCTCTGAAAGCCAGGCTTAGGTTCTTCTACATGACACTGACAGCCACTAGACTAGTAAGTATTTTTGGACTGCTGTTCTCCATCTTGCTGGGTGATGCCATTTCATTTTCTGTTCAATTTTCAGTGGGCTAAAGAGATTCCCAAGACATCTGGAGTGAAGATGTCAGCTCTACTGGAGGGGAATTGTTGCTTCCATACAGTATGACATATAAAGTGAAAGTATTAAGAATCAGTGGGGGATAAAAATGGCCACCAAGAGATGTCTACTGGTCTCTGTTCCTGATGGCACCAGTAGTTGTTTGAATGGATTAGAGTAATCCCCTGGAAAAAAAAAAACCTAAATCCCAGTGGAAACTCACATATTTTTTGTTTTCCATAACTGATGTTTGAAGACCCATGCTAAGTCCATGGAAACCCTCTCTGAAGAGTATCCTCAGGGTACCTGGGTATCCTCAGATACCTAAGTCCTGCTAGTACCTCTCCTACTAGCACTATAGTGGTCACTTTCCCCTCTTCTTGTGTTTTGCAGATTAAATCCCCGGGAGAAAATCTTGGAGAAAGAGAAGGTCAGGGTGGCAGCTGACAGAGCAGGCATCTGGAATATTGTGAGTTCCACTGAGGGCAGCTCTGAGAGATAAAAATTGTCTCCCAGAGTAGAGGACATGTGAAGCATGGAAAAAAAAGAGTAATTATGCAGCTGAGAAAGAGGATGATAAGCATATTAGTCATTAACTCCTAGAGGAGGTACTGGAGTTTGAAGAGAAACTGAACTCCCTTTTCAGTGACATAAAGTGGTATAGGTATAATTGACTTTATTAGGCACACCAAAAGAGGTTAACTGATAGCTGGCTTTGACACAACGTAGACAGATGCTTTGCTTCATTCAACATTGAGACTATTCTGACGAAAGACAGCTCTTCTCCTAGGACTCCAAGGAGGGCAGTTAGTAGCCCCCACAATCTAACTCACCGGGAATAGCAAGAGGATCATGCCAACTGAGTCTCCAGCTGACCTAAGCAGCACAAATGAATTTTAGCTGTGTTTCTCAATGAGTTTGTGAGAAATCTGGAAAATTGAGAGCTTTAATCCCATGTCTGTTGACTGATGTGGTGGCCATGGGGTTTGGGCTAGCCTCATTGTCACCCCAGCTTGGTCATCATGGAGAGTTCTGAGGATGGGCCTTTCCAGCAAAGCCGTTGTGTTCCTGCTGTCACTACCATTCTCTGCGGGGCAGCCCGCCTGCATTGCCTGTCTATGGTAACTGTTGGGTCTGATGGCTGTTAAAGAGCTCCCAAGGAACTTCACAAGAACTGTGGCAAGGCTTCTGGAGGTAGTGGGAGACTCAGTTAATGTGTGTCAAACAGACACCAGCCATTCTGAGGTCAGAACTGCTAGGGAGAGCTGATGACTAATGGGTCATTGGATTCTGCTTTCTGTTTGCTAATTATCTGATTTCTTTTAATTTATTCCTTATGCACTGAATAATTTCTACAAGTTCTTAGTCTGTAGCTTGCATGAGAATTCGCTGTTTCAGCAAACGCTCTTACATAAACCTGCAGGCTAAACAGACATAGAAAATGAAGCTGAAACGAGTGTGAAAATACCAGAAACAATAAGAACTACTTTTTCAGTTGGTATTTGTATTTGTTTCACCCTCCCAGGCCAATTAATGAGGAACCAAGACAGCATCTGAAATGGTGGGAGAGCAGCATCAAACTGCTTGCAGGGCTGCCAGGCAGGCTTCACTGCTGCAGCCCAGCACAGGCTGTGATCTCCCAGAACAACACAAAAGCTGCCTTGTGCAAAAACCTGGTCAACTGGCTGCTTAATATTAGAAAAAAATGGCCCATCACTTTCTTCTGGTTTCATGTTATGCTGCATTCATCTCTGATATAGTCACATTTGAGTGACCTGCTAGTTCTGTCACACAGGCAGCACCTGAAATTCCTCACATGGGTTCATTGGCATGGCTGCCTCTCAAACTGGGCAGCTCACCATGGGCTTGCCCATAACTCCGTCCTCTGCAGGACTAGCAGGGAGGCTGCACAAATTTGGCTGTATTGCCAGTGGCCTTTTTCCATCCTCTCTTTGCCTTTACTCGTTCTGTTACTGAGCTTCACTGACCAGGCACTAAACAAACACTAAGTATTCAGCACTAGCCTTTGGTTTCTGCGCTTACAGCACATAACTGCATCGGATTAAGCCTTAACTTGAAAGAGTATTTAGGTGTAACTTCTTGGTGATTGCTTTTAATGACCTTAGCCAAAGCCCCTTCAGAAGACAAAGGCGGCTGAAGGCATTAAGACTCGAAGATGGTGCTTGTTGTCTCACAAATTTGGATCTTACAGTGACTAAGCTATCTGAGTTGATGTTTAAATCAAGTGACAAAACCAACTTAGAAGTTAAACACTGATTAATTGTCTGCATCCATATCTGAGGAGGCGAAAGAACTCAGCCAAGAAGTATTTTAAAATGAATGTAGCTAGTTTCTGTACACAGTAGGAGATGAGAAACGGGGAATGTATTTTGGAGAGGATATTTACCACATTTTCACACTTACAGCTAGCAGCATAGCTGGGAGGAAAAATACCCGTTTATTCATCCATTCAAGTTATAAATGAGTGTGGGTTATAGCAAGGGAATGGACTGAAGCATTGTCTCTTTTCTCTTAGCCCCCCTCCGAGCTACTCTCTACCACTGTCCATCCTCCCTCTCATTTACCTCCATTTCTTATTCCAATCCTTATTATTCCTTACCTTATTACCCTCTATCCCTGATTTTGTGTTCAGATCTAAGCTGTGAGTTGTATGTATAAATACTGATTTACAGTACTCAGATGATGTAAGTTGTGTTCAAGACTGAATGGCAGAGAAGGTGAACAGTGCTGGATGCTTAACTCACAGAAGCAGACTGATGCGTGCAGATTGGAGGCTGACTCACAGCTGACTATAAACTACTAGTATTTGCTGCGGCTACAGGGTTTTAAAAACATAATTAAAGATTAACGAACCTTAACAAGATCTCTGCCTGACAGAGTAATGTTAATAGAAATGCAAAGTTCTGCATAGCCGTGCAGCTTAGGCATCCCTACTGCAGTTAATAAAGCTGAAATGTTGGAAATACTGAGGATGGTGGCACGTTGACTTTAATGGCAGAAGTTAGTCAGCTCTGCACCTTCTGTTTGTGCTTCTCAGACCATTTCGGTGTAAATAGTTTTGGACAGAACAGAATGGTGTTATTTATTGTGTCACATCTAGTTGTTTCAAAGAACAATTTAGCTGGACACGTGCAATGGTGTGTGCACGCTCTAAAACCAAAATAATATTAACTGGTGTTCTGCCCAGTCACTCTCATCTAATGAATCTCATAAATTTACTTTTCTCCCAGCCCCTAACTATTGTTCAGGAAGGAGAATGGCCTTCCCAACAATGTATCTGCATGAATCATAGCAGAGATGGAACCAGATTTCTGTTGTAGTCACAGAAAAATATTTTAAAAGTGAAATTCTGTTATAGGCAGATGATATTCTTTTTGCCACAAGAACCCATGCTTCATTTTCTGCTTCATTTAATGCATGTTATAAAACACAGCTTTATGAGCTAACTTTACAAACCAACAAAAGTCTGTGACTGTATTTTATGCTAGGCTTTGAGGATTAATTTTCCTGAGTCGTGCGGATACTTCTGTCTCCAACAGCATACATTTTCCACAATGTCTAGTGGTGGAAGTATGCATATGAGGAGTGGGAGCCAGGGATTCTCTTCTTTCGCCAAGGCTTTTTGACCGCTTTCGATATCTTCTGTGGGATGAAATTTTTTGAAGAGCAACTCGACTTTTTCACTCCCAAATTGACAGCTGTGTAAGGTAGCAAAAAGGAGAGAGCAGAAAGAGAGATAAGCAAAAGAAACGATTTAAAGGAGACCCGCATTATCCTGAACCATGTGAATTAAATGGGCTTTTCTGGTTTCTGCATTTTTCCTGACCAGTGAAAATTCTTATCGGTTCTACATATTATCCTCCTCTTCCCTGCTGTCTTGAGAAGAAAGTAGTTCTGATTGGCAATTCTTTTCCCATGATTTGCCATGGGATAAATCCAACAGTTTTTATGCAATCAGAATATGTCTGGATTTTTTTTTTTCACTGTAGTTGTCTTATCATGACTCTTCAGAATTTTCTGTCCCAGTTTTTTTCCATAGTGGTGAGGTGTATGGAAAAATCAGATTTATTGCTTGTTAAATGGAATTCACTGTTTCTGTTGGAGAGTTAGTGTGGGCAAGTGCTGTTGAAACAGATTTGGGAAGTTTATGGGGCTGTTTGGAATTCTGGACATACTTATCTGCTAGGTAACTGACCTGTAAAATCAGAAGTAGTGGCCAGTGCTGACTTGGAAGTTAAAATCCCAAGAAACATTATTTTATAGAGACCTTCAAAGTCTCCTACTTTAAGCAGCAATGAGTCTGACTGATACTTGTCCTTCATCATAAATACAGTATCCAGAGGGTGACATTTGCAGCAATACCAGACACATGTACACGTTGGGCAGAGAAGTGATTGAGGCCAGCCCAGTGGAGAAAGACTTGGGGGTGATGGTTGATGAAAAATTCAACATGAGCCTGCAGTGTGCATTCACAGCCCAGAAGGCCAAATGTATCTTGGGCTGCATCAAAAGGAGCGTGGCCAGCAGGTCAAAGGAAATGATTCTCCCCCTCTACTGGAGTACTGTGTACTGTTCTGGTGTTCCCAAAATAAGGACATGGAACTGTTAGAGCAATTCCAGAGGAGGGCAACAAAATTGATAAGAGGACTGGAGCATCTCTCCTTTCAAGACAGGCTGAGAAAGTTAGGGCTATCCAACTTGGAGAAGAGAAGGTTGAGTGGAGACCTGATAACAACCTTGAAGTATCTAAAGGGGATCTACAGGGAAGTCAGAGTCAGTCAGGGACTCTTCACCAGGAACTGTAGTGATAGGACAAGGAGTAATGGGTACAAATTGAAAGAGGGGAAATTTAGGTTAGATATTAGCAGGTAATTTTTCACTGTGAGGGTGATTAAACGCTAGAACAGGTTGCCCAGGGACGTTATTAATGCCCCAACACTGGCAAGGTTGTATAAGGCCTTGAGCAACCTGGTCTATGTTGATATGTCTCTGCCCATGGCGGGAGGGGTTGTGACTAGATGATCTTTAAGGTGTATTCTAACCCCTTAACATTCTATGATTCTGTGATTGTTTCTACAAAGTGGAGTGGGGTGGGGGAAGGGCTGCTATCTACAGCCGATTTGAAATGCTCAAATTAAAATAGGTAATAGGAGAAGAGCTGTAGCATCCAACCATTATCTTTTATTTACTGACTGATAAAATATAAGGTATTACTTCTATTACCACCACAACTGGGAGGTCCAGTCTAGCATCCCTAACTCAGAGCATGTACAGTGGTTGCTCTGAGGTGCAGGACAAATAAAGGGAGTGGGAGTGCTCATCATGAGTGTCTGCTGATGACCTTGCTGTCAGCAAGGCAGGCTCTCCTCTTTACAGCTGCAGTCTAAACGCTGATCAAGATCCCTGTGGTGTTGTGGCAGAGGATAATTTGCTGGAAGGGATCTGTGCAGCAGTATGGCATGGCTGACTTGGGTACCTCTGCCGAGTGAAACAAACTCTGGGGGTTTGTGTCCCTTTCCCTCTTCCTCCTGGGCCAGTGCCAGCGCACAGCCAGCCTGTGGGCTCCAGGGCAGAGGCCCTGTCTTCCTAATCATTTCAGTAGTGCCAGATTTGTTGAAAAAAATATGGTTTTTTCCTTCCATCAGCTGATGGGAGGCTGCTGCTGTCCACATTCTTTGCCTTTCACTCCTGTTCTCCCCTCCAGCTCCAACTATAATTTTCCATTTTTTGCTTTTCATGCACATGAAAAAAATTTTATTTTCACTCAGTCAGAGCAGAGCTGATATAACAATTTAGCTCTACCTTAGTTTTGTGCTCCTCAAATATGCATGTCCTGAAAACTCTTCTTTAGGGTATCATGATTTGAAATGATGGCCGAACAATGGCACTTTTCAATTTAAACTATAGCCATTGCACATAAAATGTCTGTGCTCTCCCATTAAAAAACTGTTCCTCGCAGTTGCACCTCATTATGTCAATGTGTTGTTTTGGCTTTTTTTTTTTTTCACAGCCTGAGCATTTTCAAGGGGCATCTCCAACTTAAATAAATGGCTTGTACTAGGTGTAGAGGAGTAAGTCCAGCTTTCCGGCTACTATGATGCACTGAGTTTCCCAGGCTGGAACAATTTTTCAGAAGGACATCTAACTTCTAGGCAATTCATGACCAGTGGGTCATTTCTTTGCCTTTACAGATTTTATTTGTTTATAGATTTTTCTGTTTGTCTTAGAAAATTACAGTATCCTCATTAATTCTCTACTCTTAGCTCAGCTCTGTGTTGTCAACTTGTAGTTACTTTTTTGAGAGAGGATGCCTGGTCTTTGACCCACTTCTCAATGAAGTTAATCTCCTATGGCATTGTTTACAGCTTCCCCTCTGGTGAGTTATCTCATCCTTAGGGTTGGGTTGGAACCTTTTTGGTAGCTGTTCCTGAAAGAAAAATGTCATATGGGTGAAAATGTCTAAACAGCAGAGGGTGGGATGTTCCCAGGTCAAATTTGGTGGTTCTTTTTTCACACTTGGATCTACATTTTTTTTCTCTTTATTAAAATAGTAATAATACCAAATTCATAAAGATTTTATGCTCATAGTGTTCTCACTGCAGCTTGTCTTCATCTAGGCTTGTAAACTGTAGGAAGTGAAAAGCTCTGAGAAGGCTAGGGAAAGAGGGAGTTTATTTCAGCTTTAGTAGGTATAATTGTTTGATTTTTCTCTTACAGGTCTGACAAAAGAAAAAAATTGTTATGTCTATCAAACCTCTGTGTAGAATGAAATCTCCATGAATAAAATATCTTCTACTGAAGGGTATAGTTACTCTGTACCTTATATGTAGCGTGTGTGTATTTAAAGATCTCTACAGTTCTTGGTTTTATATGTTGGTGTAAAGTTGGACAGCAACATTGCAAAACTCTGTCAAATGAAGTGCAGTTAGCAGAAAGAAATGAGGAAATGGTGAAAAGAATACTTTTGCAGAAAGCCCAATGATAAAATTCAGTAAGAATTTCACGTTACAGAAATGAAATGTTTTAAAAGGACTTAATTCAATGCATTAGACTGAAATATATTGAATAATGTGGGGAAGCTCTGCATGAGTAACTAAAGAAGGATTGAAGTGATTAATATAATACATTTTTCTCATTCAAAGAGACTGTGCTTTTGATGGGGTTTTACCAATTGGAGGAGACAATACAGTCCATGGTGCTTTCGGGTTACTTGTTTGTGCGGGTAACAGGCACCTTCACTGCTGTGTCATCTTCCCCATCTTATATCTCTCACACCACAACACCAGATTGCTTCTAACTAGTGAAGCATGGGTGTGCTTATGAGCACTCATCTGCCAGAATGGACAAGGCTATCAGGAATCCAGCAAGAACCAAATGGCAGAAGTAAGGGTGGACTGACTAATCTCCCCCTCTGCCACATCATATGTAGTGGTCTGGATTCTGGATTTTATAGAAATGATTAAAGTCTTTAGGAAAGTTCTCAGAAAAGGGAGTAAGTTGCTCTTAGCTTTTCTTTTAATGTGGGATTTCGGAAGATGATTTTAAACCTATTAAAATTTTGATCTCTAATAAGCTTAACGTAAAATACTGGAGCTTATTAATCTTCTCAGCCTCTGTGCTGAATAAAATAGAAAAGAAATGCATTCTACAGATAGGATCTTGCACTTTTTATTTAGAAGGAATGTTAACCTTTTAGCAGCTGTTATATCTTTGAGCATCTGAAATCAAGAAAAAAGCACCACCAACAATATAATTTATTTTAAAGGTATTCTCCTTTGCAAACAGATTAGTATGTCCTAGGTAAAACAAAACAATAGTTAAAGAAATAGACCCTTTACACCTCTGTTATTAAATATCTGTGCATATTGACACAAAGCTTACTACTAGCTACTATTATTTAGCCTTTTCCTGAAAATCGGCCATATGTTCTGTGGGAATTCTATCAGCTGACTGTGTTGCAGAAGTGCCCCCAGATGCAGGATGTACAGGAACTCTTGGGTAAATTTAGCGAGTGGTAGAATTTAGTCGTTAAGATCTCTGTGAATTTCTGGTAATTAATCATGATTTTAAATCTCTATGGGCATTTCACAGTAATTAATAATGGTGAGACAAACATCTCTTTGACAGCCCCACTGCTTCTGAGCAGCCAGTTATCCACAGTCAGTGTACAACCTGCCTCATGCATAGGTGGTGTAAAATGGATCTATAAATCTGAAATAGACTTGGGCAGCAGGGAGCAGTAGTGTGACATACAGCAAAAAAAGTGTACTGCAGTATTGAGAGACTAAAATAAATAAATTACAGTGACCTTACATACAGCTGGAAAAATTCAGTATCTGAAGTGTGTTTGAAGTGAGACAAGTTGGAGTGCTAATTCATTGGATGATTCTGAAGACACTCCAAGCTTTATAGCTGAGACTGCTGCAGCTGAACTCCTGGGGTACACTAGCTCAAGTCTCTAATTTTGCCTACTATATAATATCTCTAATAATAAGAAAAAGCTGAATAGAATGAAGACAGGCACATTCATTTATATAGATTAGCCAGCAAAGTGACAAGTATGTCTTGGTGCCAAAATGAAGCTATGTAAACCATCCTCCTGAGAGTAGGCATATGCAGGGGAGGTGCTGGAGCATTGAAACGTGGAAAATGATGGGCAATATAAGAAGCTGTGACTTGCTGTGGTGTATGCCACCTTTCAAGTCCTTCTTGACCACAGTGCTTTGGTTAGTGATGCACCTTTCCATGCCTTGGACAATTGCTGCTTCCTTGGGCCTGGCACCAGCCCCGCCAGGCCACCAAACAAGAGCATGGGTCCAAAGTAAGACTGTGGTGACATGCTCTAGAGACATGTGAAACCTAGCACTGAACATGAACTTGAGAGGAAAGAGAGAGCTGTGATTATCGGTCTCAGTGTGAATCAATGGCTCTGCAGCCTATGCAGTGCTTTCTGCTACAGGCAGGAGACAAGAGACAGGCAGTACTCGAGGAAGCCTTATTCGCATAGGAAAAACCCCAAAGTTCTGGCACCTGGGAGATATTTGGGCTGCTTTTTATTTTATTTTTATTTTAAGGAGAGGGATGTTATTACCTGCAGGTGAGTGCTTTTCTCCTGTTACTTCTTAAGGTAATCACAAAATTCTCAGTCCAAGATAAGCAAGACCAAGCATGAAAAAGGTTGATATTTCTTCTTCCCTTCCCTCTCTCCTATCTCCTTCTTTCCTTCCTCTCTTCCTTCATCCCACCCTTCTTCTCCTTTCCTTAATATCACTGATATTCTGTGTAAACTTCCATTGTTTCCAAAATACCCTCAATGTGAAACACTGAGCCAGCCTTCTGGCTGCTTGCCTCCTTCCTTATGATCTTCAAGTCACTGAGTATTCCTGAAGGCCAAATACTCATACAACGATGCACAGGGCTCAGTCTTCCTGCCAAAACACCCTTTATACATAAAAAATACTGCCATTGTCCTTTATAATTTCTTACAACATCCAGGTTATTAAATGGAGCTCCGTACTTGGGCACCTAGAGATCAGATGTTTAGGGTGAGCAACAGTAGCAGCTCAATGGGAAGTCAATGGCATGTTTCAGTGCTTAACTTGATATGATCTGAAGAATTCGCAAGGTTTTCAGAGACAGCACTGGGAACATGATCATGTACAGAATCTCCTTATTATTTTAAAAACTAGGAGATACATGTATATATTTAAACAAACACTAGAAATGGTAAGCAGTCTAAAGGGAGGAAAGTTATTTGATATTTACTACTGAGATTGGATATGTGTTGGTGGGAGCAAAATTGCCTTCACATAATCTGAAAGTTACCAAAGAAGAAAGACCAAGGAAAAGCTATTGTACTGCTAATGTTTCTAGAGAAAAGACTGAAGATAAACTCTTAAACTCCGCAAGGTCTCCTGAGAGCACAGTAGCTTGGCTGGATGGACTTGTCTACTGCTGTTGCACAACAATCCCTGCCCCCACGCCTGGGATAAATGAAGTCTGAACCATATCAGGAAACAGATTGGCCTAAGGTATGATGCAGAGCAAATCTTTGCCCTTTCTGAGCTCATCTCATGCTTGATCTCCAACATTGTCTTTATTTGTCTGGATGCGCTACAGTTGTCATCTCTGAAAGTTGGTTACCTCTCTGGTTTTGAACAGAGAGGATCAGTGTGGAAATGCACCTGAATAGTCCTGGTAACCAGTGAAGTCTCTTTCCCAGTATGGTAATGGGAAACCTCCCATCCCAAAGAGAGTGAGTGCTGTCTTGGAAAGTGAATCTCAGTTGTCATGATGCCCTCTTGAAGATACTCATAAGGAAAAGGTAAGGTGGAGGTGTAGCATAGGCTGCGTGCCTCAGAGGAGTGTGTCTAATTACTCTTCAGCTTCTCAGACACAAACATCCTGGAATTGTGTCTCAGCCAGATCACTTCTCTTGCATATCAAACACAGCAAAGAGGAGAGGCATTTAGCACGTAGCTCAGAGGAGTTGTTCCACTAATAGAAATACAGTTCATCTCCTTCCAGAAAAATGTTTTTAAAAATTTGCCAAAGGCAGAAAAATTGAATTAATCTAATAAATCAAAGACTTTTGAATATGTCATAGGAATGGCAATACTGAGATTGAACTTCTAAGTAGGGGATGTAGGAACACAGAAACTGATGAGCTTCTTTTGCCCAATTTAAAATGAGGGTCAATTAGTGGACAAAATAACGAGCAGACAGCCATTCTGAATGATCTCAATTTGATGTGGATACTGGTAAGATCTGAAGCAAAGACAAATGAGTTTCACTGCCCAGCACTCTAGAGCCCACTGGATTAATAACACTATGCCATTATCATCCTCTTTCTGAGAGATGCCATGGCCTGACAGTCCTAAATGGAGAGAGCAGATGATACCAGGATCACTGTCAGGTTTGTCTGTTTGCCAGATGCCTTTTGAAAGTTAGAAGTTCTACTGCTGTCTTCATCCACTGCTTTTTTTTTAACAAACCTTTCCGAGCCTGTTTCTTCTAATTTCTGCCTTTCCTTTTGGCGTCTGTTTAAGGAGTCTTTGGTTCTGCTAGTTGAGTCTGAGTATTTTGAACACCTCCAAAATGACAGCTAAAAGCAGTATATTACACAGATTAGTACTGGCATCAGAATGGCAGTTTTTAAGTGGCTAATAGAGGCAAGTACTATGCCTAAATTTCTCCAACAATGAGACTACAAGTAAAACTCTGAAACCAAAGTCATGCTTTCTGTTTTTGCTGTAGTTTCTTTTCCTCTGTTGAATATGTTTCACTTGTTTTCTTCAAGAAAGCAGAATCAGGTCACAGTTCTATCTTCAGGCCATTCCAATAAATTCATCTCTTTTTCAAAATCTTGCCAGTATGTTCTGAAAATATCAAACAATTTATAGAAATTTTAACACATGTTTATAGAATTTCTTAGTGATGATGCATTTGTGTTGGGTAAGGTTTAATAAAACACCTGATTTACTTCTGCAAGCTGCATAATAACACCAGATATGGCAGGTTTTACCTCTGCATTTTAGGAATCCTTAAAAAAAACAAATGGAAAAGTAAAAATTTCAGCCACTTGTCATTTCAAAATAGCGAAGACTGAATTGCAGTAGCTGGTAATTGCTATTGCTGTCACAGTAAGCCAGGGGAGTTTTCTTTAAATTTCTCTAAACTCAGATATTCAGGTGCTGACAAAACACAGTGATTAATAGAAATAGAACTTTGTATGGAAAATTCATGCAATTCTATTAAAATCTTCCAGATCAAAGAGTCTGCTTTATACTTTGCTGAAATTTTCTCATTTGGTAAGAGTTGGCCCACCCTTTTCTTGTTGAGCCACTCCATACTCAGTATACATGCATCAAACTAAGATATTGATGGAATAACTTTTTACAAGGCAGGGCAGATAGAAAGATACCTCAATAAATGTTTAGACAGATTTCCTCAATGTTAAAGGATGCCATATTTAAGAGATTATTAAAATAACAATTGAGGGAAAATGTGTCATAGGAACTTCTCTGTGTGAACTATGAAGAAAATTTACAATGCAGTCACATCAAGTTCTCTTTGTTTCTTCATATAGCTCCCACATTTTGTTAGCACCTAAATAACAAAAAACAATAAAGAGAGATCATAAATACTGTAAAATATTGCAGTGTTGTGGTAACAGAAACTGAGATTCAGGTATTGCAACTGGCAGTGTCTCCTGTCTATGCATTCTGTACATTCCTCAAAGACCTTTCAGAGACCAAATGGCCTTCGGATATTGTCCTTTGATGCTGTGAGATGATTTGCTTTAGAGCTCTTCTGCGTCAGAGTTAAAAATGATCAGGATCCAGCTGCCATGGTGTCAGAACAAAATCACTGACAAGTAGTAAGGGATACCATTATCAGCTAGTGGAAAGGTTTAACAGAGCCAACTGATGACTTTTCTGTGATGTGATACCTCTCTTTTGCCCTTAGCAAAGAACCTACTTAATTTCCTTAAAATCTGCATAAAGAAGCTGCTTGCAGGTAGATGCAGAAGGTCCAATGAAATGAAAATGTCCCTGGCCAGAGAACTGGAACATGTTCAGTCCTCTGCTAACTGTAAAAGATGCTCAGATGCTTGCACAAATTGAATGGGGATCATTGGTTACTCCCACTGTTTTTCATGACAGCCTATGGTAGACTAATACCTGTAGCTCTTTAGTATCTATGTGTCACTGTATTAAAGACATTATCTGCTAGCTTACTGACCAGATTTAACACTAAAAATCTAGGTGGGTCATATATTGGCCCCTCTCAGGGTATAAAAATTTAGTTTTTAGAGATATTTGAGTATTACTAGTAGCTATTTCTAATTACCTCTTGCTTTATAAAATGAATGTCCATATATGCTACAGCACTTAAGGAATAACTCCAAAACTTTGTTCCTGCAGACTAAAGTGTACACACCCCATAGGTAACAGGGTAATGTATCATCAGTGACTTTAACTGCACAATGCTGTTAGACAAATGAGGTACAGCTCCAATACCTATTGTTTAGGCTTTTGATCTTTTTTAAACCTAGCCTTAATTTTATCTTCATTCTCCAGACTATGAGATGGCAATGTTTTAAAGTCCTTTCACATTACTTTTTTTGGCTCTGGAGACTGACATTTTCTTCATGTTTATACCATAAAAGGGAAATCAGACTTACCTGGCTTTCTGAATTGAAGTTTCCTTGTTTTCTATTATCTCTGTAAAATCATCTTCCATACCACTCTGTTTCTCATATCATTCATCTCAGCCCTCTGATCTTCCTATCATTAATCTGTATAGTGTACCTGTTTCAAAGTTAATACAGTTTCCCAAAAAAGGGTACATTCAGATCCATTGCATGCTCAGCATCTTGGAATATTGCCCTCATGCTGAAAGGAGAATTTAAACCTTTCCAGAGTGAAAAGAGAGCTATCCACCTGTGAGGAATTCTAAGCTGGATGTGCTAAATTTTGCTAGCGTTCCTCTTTCCCGGGACAAGTCAAGGTTTGGAACATGTCATTGATTTATTGCTTTCATTAACATGATGTAACACAACAAGTAGAGTGCTGCCATTGAGTTTGCTGCACCTGTCCTGTAATGCAATACCCAGCCATTATCAGATGTAATTAGCGTGTTTGAGGCAATATATTAGTCCACCACAAATGCTTTTTAAAAGGAGGGGGGAGGTTGTATTGAGTGCTTTATGACTTTCCTGAAGAGTCTAAAAGGTTTTTAAAGGAGTAAAAAAATATTCACACTAGAAGAGCTGAATCAAGGTGCTTCAGGAAAACATTTTTATGGATGGAGAGCTGCTCTAAGCAAAGCAGTGACATGGGAAACCCAAAGGCATAAATTTAAAAATGCTGATACCAACACTATAAGAAGAAACTTCTGGTAGCATCATTCATCTGCAAAGCCTCCACACATTACAGCTTGTACAGGAAGATCAATATCATGGCAAGAGTTGATGGAGGGCTAAGCCCTAAATAATCTGGGATTTTGAATCTAATGTATCATAGAGTAGTGAAAAAAGAGCAGTTAGGTTGGATGGAGGATGAACACATATATCTTCTCTTTTATGCATGCAAAAAAGAAAAAGGCCATGGTTTCTCTTATTTGTGAAAGGTGTTCGGGAACAAACCAATGACTGAGGAAAGCTGTGAGAGTTCCTCACAGAGGTATCCAGTATGGCAACTTGTAATTATAAGAAGCAGATATAGGTTCAAGTTTGAAAGTAGCCCAAGATGATCTGCCACCTGTAGTCTTGGACCTGATGGATGTGATTTTGTGTATGACCTCAGCAGAAAGTTTACCTACTCAGAATAGCTTGTTGTGCTCAAATGGTAGAAAAAGCAAACACCAAATATATCTTTTTGGTTTCATCTCCTACCTATGGTTCTCTCAGATCCTATTGTACTTATCTTCTGTATAAAATACGCTGTATTTTTTGATTAGTGATGAGAAAGGATTTTCTGATATTTTAAGCAGTTTTGTTTCACCTTCCAATTCTAAGAGAAGGCAGAATACACGAACACATTGTACAACACATAAATGATAAACCATGAAGGGAACAAATCATTGTTCTGTTTTCCCAGTCCTCAGCCATTGTTCTCTCACTGTCCAGCTCAGAGTGTGCTGAGGAGTGCCTGATATGCACTTCTGTTTTGGGCTAAAGTAAGAGTAAAAAGACAGAAAGGATCTCAGTGTTGACACTAATATCTACTAGCTGACAGTTGACCAAATTAAAAGTCAGGCAATGAGAAGGTTTTTTCCTATAGTTAGATCAAATATCTGATGGAGCAATTTATGAGATGTTGTCGTAAGTTTCTTTTCCCTTGGAATAACTTTCTTTTGCCTCAGAATGTTTTTGAAACAAGGTCTTTGTGTGAGGAGAGGTTCCACAGCTGCTGGGTTTGAAGCAGCATTCAGTGGCCTTTGCTTGTTAGTCAAAAGAGAGGAACATGGTGCTGCCTTGGAATCTGCTAAAGTTTCATGGCCATTTTAGACTTTAAAAATGCAAAGGATGTAACACAATATACTAATATTTAAATATCAGCCTATTCTGGTTGGTGACATAGATGCCCAAATATTGATGCCCAGCATCAACTGGGTATTGACATGGTACTGTGCCTAGAGCAAAGAAGCCTGTGCTTCTTGCTTGGATCTCTTTTGTCCACACACATACTGTAATGGAGATTTCTCTTTCTGTGCTGTCATTTGCCTCACAGTGTTTTTTCTGCAATATTGGCCTGAGGAGAAATGTTCTAGAGAATATTACTTTGTCCTTTCTTCTTTTTATAAGATGTTCTTATACTGATTGATAGCTTATTATCTTGATAGCAGAAAGTGGAGGAGTTGCTACAGAGAAGACAAAAACCAAGGGGTGATTTTGTGTGTGTAAAGTACTCTGACACTAGAATCACGAACATGGCAAGAAGGCCAACATTGAAGAGAATTTAATTTAATTTATTATGGAAAACAACTGGCAAAGCTGCAAGCATGGTTGGCTGTGTGGTATAAGTAAAACTATAATAGTTGTCATTTACATACTCTGACTTGAAAACAGGCTGCTGTGCCATTTCTGTGCAGGCTGATATTGTGTGTTTTCCACACAAGATTACTTTTTCCCTTTGCATGCCACCTCCTTGGAATCCATCAAACAGATTATTCCAAAGTGACCCTGTTGTAATAGTATGTATATTAAATTTATACCTAGCCTCAAATAAAGCACAGGTTTGCATTATTGAATACATGAACAGGGCAAGCAATAGCAGTATTAATTTTATTTAATGTTATGCCTACTATATGGAGTTAAAAGATAGGAAGATTTACTATCCATATCAAGGGAAGTTATTGCAGTTTGATATTAACGTTCTCAGCATTTTCTCGTCTTTTTTTTTCTTTTTTTTTTTTTAATCTGTAGTATAGTAATAGAGAAATAACAGCAAATTTCACAGGCTATTGTAGTATAGCCATCAGGGGCCTGGCTGCCTTGTGAGGGCTGAGAGTGACAGTGGGACTGCATGAAATCAGTCATGGGGTCGGTCCAGACTCCATACCCCACCCCCAGCTGGCCCTGCCATGGTGGCACTGGGAGTTCCAATGCATGAGTTCAGATTGGAAGCAGTGGGCCCACAGAGTGGGCAGTCCTACAGGCCACCTGGGAGCCCCCTGTATCCCCCAAGGGATGGGGCTTTCCCTGGCTGTCCTGGTGGGATGCTGGACCTGGGCCCTGGCAGCTGAACCCTAGGAGGTGGGATGCTCTCAGCACTTTTCCAACAGCAAGGACAAATGGGCAAAGCATAGATGCATCTGTGGAGTGATAACACAATGAGCTTTGGGGTATGTGTTTCTTGGGGCACATGTAAGGCATTTACTTGCATTATTAAATGTACGAGTAGAGCAAGCAGTAGGAATATTAATTGTATTTAATGTAGTCCATTCTGTTTAACAGTTCATTTAATGTAGTCCATTGCCCTATGAAGCTACATAAATACCTACTGCATAGCTCCTCTGTTGTACCACTCTTTCTCCCTGTACTCAGCGCTGGTGAGACTGCACCTTGAGTACTGTGTTATGTTTTGGGCCACTCACTTCAAAAAGGACAATAAAGTCCTGGAGTGTGTCCAGAGAAGGGCAACAAAACTGGGGAAGGGTTTATAGCACAAGTCTAATGAAGAGTTGCTGAGGGAGCTGGGGTTGTTTAGCCTGGAGAAAAGGAGACTTAGGGGGTACCTTATTGCTCTCTGCAACTACCTGAAAGTAGGATGTAGCAAGGTGGAGATTGGTCTCTTCTTACAGGTAACAAGCAACAGGATGAGAGGAAATGGCCTGAACTTTGCCAGGGGAGGTTTAGGTTGGATATCAGGAAAATTTTTTTCACAGAAAGGGTTGTCACGCATTGGAACAGGCTGCCCGAGGAAGTGATGGAGTCACCATCCCTGGAAGTATTTAAAAGACATGTGGATGTGGCACTTAGGAACATAGTTTAGTGGTGGACTTGGCAGTGATGGGTTAACAGTTGGACCCAATGATCTTAAATGTGTTTTCCAACCTAAACAATTCTATGATATTATGATTATTTTAGCACAGATATTTAGATGACAATTTTCTCTACCGCTACAGATGTCCATCTTGACTTTGGTATTTTCCTCATTAAATCGGAGTGGAACATTGGGTAATGTGCCTAAGCAACGCATTTAGTTACTGCACATATCTGTCCAAAGCTGAGGATGATAAAAAAACCACATCTTTTCCTGTTTGCCCTCTTGGAGCACAGACTGTTCCCAAAATTGGGCTCTCTGCCTCCCAGTTGGTTTGCAGTTGCACAGTCTCAGCCAGTGAAACCCACACAAGTGGCAGATCGAGGACAGAGCAGTGGCTGGTCAAACGCAGATGCCCGCCAGCAGCATGATGGGGACTGAGTCACATGACATTCTTCTCCCAGTGCCACTGGGTGTTACTTCTTCTCCCTAGAGAGCTCTGATCCCTCTCCTCCTGTCTGGAGTCACAATTCTACTTCTCTCCTCACGGCTTTCTTAATTTCTAGGCGCTCCTCAGCCCTCTGACTGGGGTTAATGGGTGCCAGGGACATGTGGTTTTGAGAAAGAGCACAGGCATGCCTCTCTGAAATCCCCTGCCAGGAGCCACAGAGTATAACTCAGTCAGCATGTTTTGGTACAGGTCATTTCACTCCCTAAGCTTTGATTCTCCATGCGAAAGAGAGCCCTATTTTTGCAGATTTAAACTTGTGACATCAATGAAAAAGCAATTACATTGCACAAAACATAATATAAAAATTATGACAGTCATCTATCTTTCAGAAGCTTTTGCAGTTTTATTCAGATTTATCAAAGTCTTCTTTTCCCCCAAATGACATCTTTCTGTAAGTCCACTTCATCTACCAGAATATCAAGTCATCAGAATGTCCTCAATGATGAATCATTAGAACGTCATTAAAACATGATCCTTAGTATCAGTCATGGTCAAAGGAATGCAATAAGCTAAGCCATGGCAACACTCTTAGAGCCATCTAAATGTTTTTTGAAGGCTAATACACTTTTCACTTAATTATGTTTTCAAATTATACAGCCATTTTGCAGTGATTCATTGTAATTATCATCTGTATTTAATTTAGAGCAAAATAACATACATAATCGTCTTTGGTGTAAACACACTTTACTCAGTGGGTTTGTGGCAGGATGAAATTAACCCCACAAAGACATCTTTTCATTACTCAGCTTTCTCATGAAAAGTATTAATTAAAATACCCCTAATATCAGTACAAAAATGTGAATAATTGGAGTCCTGTGAAGCTGTGTACAAAATCCCTTCAAATTTGCCAGAAAAATTGCCCAGAAAAATGATTTTCCGTCACGAGAAACACTGTGACTTAAACTCTCAATTTACAGGTATCTATGTTAGCATTTTTCACAGCTTCTCCAGGAGTAGCATGTATCTTTACATCGAGTTATCACCTGCAAAGTAAAGCATGTCCACAAAATGCTCCCGAGCCTGGACTGTTGTGCATGTTAGTAAGGGCAACCCACATTATCTGAGCATACAGAGAAGTAAGCAGAATCCAAAGGCAACACCATCAAAATCATATGCCAGATTCAACTGAAGCATAAGATGAAATGACATGTGGTGAGGCTGCTTGTGCAATGTATTGTTGGATAAATTCCACCAGTTTTAATAAAAATCCAAAGACAGAGTTTGATAGGATATAAAGCATATATTACCTCTTCACTCCTGCTGCTTACTACACTGGTTTACAAAGCCCAAATGAAAACAATGTCACACCCAACATAAAACACACCTGAGGTGAAGATCAGTGACCTTTCTCTGGTATGTCCTCTGTTTACTTTTCACGAAATAGTTCCACTGAGCATCTTCTGTTTAGGTTAGCTCAAAAAGTATCATGTTATCAAAAACATATGGCTGGTTTCCAAA
This sequence comes from Cephalopterus ornatus, assembly GCA_013396775.1. Taxonomy (NCBI): domain Eukaryota; kingdom Metazoa; phylum Chordata; class Aves; order Passeriformes; family Cotingidae; genus Cephalopterus; species Cephalopterus ornatus. Next base: position 43,065 of record VZRE01013976.1, read on the forward strand.
CAACAGCTGACCTAATGATTCAAGGTGGACCACTCTGTGCTGATATAAATAAGAACAGTTTCAGTCCTATATATTGTGATAGTGAATCTGCTGCAATTGTGGCAAGTATTTGTTTAGTGGTTTTATCTGCTCCCGCTTGAAGGGAATCATAATCCTAGATTATCTGCAGCTGGAGACTTTTAAATCAGTGGAGTTACAGAAGCAAGAAATTTGTCTTATTATTATAGTTATTTGTTCTTTTGTAGCACCTGAGAAAGGACTGGATTTTCATTACAATGGCTAAGATCTGAACTTAGAGGAAGAAATCCTCTTGTGAGGGTTTTTCAGTTATATGTCAAACAAAATAGAAAAATTTGTTAAAAGTATTATGAAAAATGGAGGACATTCCATGAAACTGATATTATTCTAGGGTTGGTTGGATATATAACCTAATGATCCCGAATGAATTAGCTTTATTAAAAATGAAATAAATAAATAGGGACAACATTCCCCTATTGACCCTCATTTCCTTATTGTAGTAAATGGACCACTTATAAGGAACTAAATGGCTCATAGCTTTCTGCATTTAGCATCCTGCTATTTGCCAGAACATTTGCAACTGAATCAGAATGACTGAGCTGTTGTTCTGTGACTGAAGGTGCTTTGATTGTGTCAAAACTCAAAGCTTTGTTGAACATTTGCTGTTCCCTGAGTACGATATTGTCCTCAGTCACATGTTGACAAAATTTTCTTATGCTTCACTGTCTCAAGATTGATAAGATTGATGAGCCTCCTGAATCCTAGATTTTTAAAAGCTAGACCACTTCACAGCGTTCTGAGCATGGAGTAAATCTTGCATGTGAGAAGCTGGTGTGAAGGAGTTGCTGCAATTAGGAATCCTGCTATGGTTCCTTTCCCTACTGCTCATTTATGAAGACCCTTCCATGGGCACTTCTGAAAATGTTGCCCACCATCCTTAACATACTCGGAGCACTTCGCTTTGATCTGGAGAGTTGTCTTGTACTGATGGCTGCATTTGGGACTTTATGATAAACCCACTGTTCAGGTTTTCCTGTTGCCTGTCCTCCTTTCAGGAGCAGGACCTAAGAGAGTAATTAAAATGATGGAACTCCACTCATGAAGTATAGATACTGTTCATTGAGATGATGGTTGTCAAGTGAAAGCACAGATGAAATACAACAGTTAGTTAACAGATGAGTACCTATGAAATACAACAGTGAACAGATAGAAAAGGCCTGAGCAGCAGAAGTTCAGTTTTGGCTTATGTGTTTTGGGTGGGAAGACCTGTCAGTCTGTCTGTGTTCAATCTCTCCACTCTCCTACTGCTGGATGGTGTGTGTGAAGCACAGCATCAGGGCTCCCTCCTGGATGTTTAGGTGCCAGCTTGGAGACAGTGTAGCCAAGGGCAACCCCTTCCTTTGGTGAATTTGCATCCAGGCTCCCAGATGGTGCAGTGCGAATGGCCTATCCAGGGTCGACCCTGCTTCCCAGGGGAGATGCTTTTAATGTCAGCAACTACCAGCTGACCTGCTCTGGGCCCTGTCATGTCATGGGAAAGAAAAATGTCAAGGCTTGTATTTAGGAATCAGTTTCTGTCAGTTATAGCATCTGAAGCTGAGGGAATTTTTTGGTTGGTTTCTCTGTTGGTGTTTTTGTTCTTGTTTATTTATTTGTTGGTTGGTTGGGTTTTTTTTGGTAAGAAAAAAGACCAATTACATTTTCCACAAATTGCAAGGAAAAAACTGCACTCAGCCTATTTTTATATTATGCCATGCTGGTATTCTTCAGCTTGCAGAAATTATGATCTATATGACTGCACTGTTTATAATATCACCTGATGTAATATCAGCCAGTTTTGCACAGAGAAGGAAAGCTTTTCAGAAAAAAACTTGGGAATTAAAGTCCTGTGAATTTTTTCAGGTTCTTTGCTCAGAGCAAGTTCGTGTACAAACTGCAATCCTCTTTCCTATTCAGTTGCTGCTGAAGATGTCAGGAACAAAGTTTGTCAGAGATGCCAATGTAGCTCCTCATAACTTGCATTTCAGTAGTCTCTTGATACGCTGATTGCCTGCAGTTGCTGAGAAAGAAGAGCCTTTGTCATTTCTGGACTAAGGAAGTGGCAAGCGTAGATCCAGCAGCCTTGAGCTGCTTTGTGGCGTGTACATCCTTTTGGGGGCTGACAAACTAGTTTTGTGGAGTTAATGGGTTTGAGTAGTAACTAGATGCACACAAAATCATCACCTATTCACTGTGTTTAGGCAGTTCAGATACCAGCACCTTATTCAAGTCTACACAGAGGAAACAGGCTCCAAAAACTATGCTTTCCTGCTTTTGTTGACAGAAAAACTTTATAGGTCACAGTTAATGTGCAACTTGTGTTTCTGGAAAGAAACATGGAATTGGCAGCAATGGAAGATACGAGTCTCAGATCACCTAAAAATCACTGAAGAAAAGAAGGTAAATTGTAGCAATACTACTCTCTGAGGGTTAGAGACCCTTAAACCAAAAAGCTCTGGTCGTACCTCTGCCAGCCTGGGACCATTCCTTTTGAGAGAAGAGAAGAAAAGAAGTAAATTTGTTCCAGCCCATATTTCAGTAAATAATCAAAGACCCCAAGTAACCTTCTAAAGCTCCTCCAAGACTTTTTTAAAAAAAAAAAAAAGTGGGAAAGGCTTATTTTTGTTGAGACAGGTATTTTATTGACTAGTATTGACTTGTGTGGAGAGGAAGATTTACTCTGTGCCTGTGTTTAGGTACAACTTTGTAGCATTTTACTGCACATTCTTGGGCTGTACTTTAAAGATCCTGCTGCTCTCTATTCTTGGGGCATTTTTTATTTAATTTGATTACCCTTGTAGAACTTTAGCTAAGCCAATTCCCAGAGAAAGGAACACATTATTTCTACATAGGATTAGCTGTTCATTTTGGGAATTTCCAAGTGCTGCACTGGAGCAGAAGGGTATCGGTAGCCATAGGCATGTACGGTCCCTTCTTGATATCCCAAAGCCGCAGTTTTCTCTCTGTCTATAAAGTTAAGAGGAAAAAGACTAAAATATAAATAAGGAATTTATATAAATACTGGATCAAGACCCTACAACAACAACAAAAGAATTAATGAAGTATTAAGTTCCTAATTTGGAGTAGCTCCTTGCTATCTTTGAGTGACTACGGAAATAATGTTTCAGTAATCATGCCCTAGTCATAGATGAAGTTCTAGCCATTTTTGAAGTGGGAATTTCTGGAAATATTTTGACTATGTGTATTGGGTCTGGCTGAGGTGTAGTTAACCTTTCTTAGAGCAGCCTTCCTAGTGCTGTGCTTTGTATTAGTAGTTATAACGGTGTTGATAAGGCAGCAATATTTTGGCCGTTGCTGAACATTGCTCACTCAGCATCAAGGCTGCCTCTTCACCCCTCTCTAAAGGCCAGTGGGCTGAGAGTGTTTAATACACTCAGTTGTATTAAAGTTTCCAAGGGTCCTCATTCTGAAGATGTTCCCCTGCATCTATAAAAGGAATTTATAAAAATATGGAACCAAAGTAGTATAAAACAAATGGTTATTTTCCCAAGATTAAAGTTCATTTTTGGTTACTCAACTAGAAATGAAAATTGGGTCTATTAAATGTTTTCATTGGTACATTAAGCTTCATAAAGTAAGTTTTATGTAGGTCACAAATTTCCAGACACTCTGTTATGGTTTGCTATGTTGCATTATGTTATGTTACATTTAGAACCAATCTAAGTTTTCTGTCAGTTTTAATTTGCAAACACACCTCTTGAAGTTAGAAAACATTTACATATTACAATGTTTAGTGATATAAGTAAAGAGAATAAAACACATTACTGTTAAATTATTTGAGTGTGGAAAACAGATACTGGGGGCCCTAAGTAAATAAACAAAATTTGCAAAGATAGTCCAAGATCCAGGCTGTTGCTTAATGAGATTCAGAAAAGCACTTAAACTATTGGTTTATGATATATGAAATTCACTGGCTATAACGTATTTTTGAAACCTATATATTCTAGCGACATGTATCAGAAATACTGGCTCTGCTGTGTGCAGTCCCATGTTAGCTAACACATGGGAACTAAAGTTCTAATCTGAAGTGGAATTTCTTTTCTAACTTTACGAAAACTATATGTACCTCCATCTTGGGATGGTTCTTTAAAAGAGGTAGGCTGTCAGTCTTTCAGCTCTTGTTATTGTGATTTAATAACACTAGGATAATCAGACATGGCATTTTTAGATTAATAGACAACATAAATAAGGAAGACTAATTATAAACAATTTACAAAAGGAAAGCAATAACATTGCATCAGTAGCTGGCAAGGAAAATTTATGTTTACTTATTTTAATAATTCATTAAGTATATGCTAGTTTTGGGTGGATGTTCTACTTGCTAAATCTATCTGAGTAATATTTGTCAAGCACACTTGATGGACAGCAGAGCCCTGAAAAGTAGTTTACAGACAGGGAAAGCTTCTTATGCTGCTTGGGCATCGGAACTGTTCCAGCACCACAGGGACGAGGAGAAGGCTGGCAATAATTTGCTGCATTGGTTATGACCTTGGAGCACGGCCAGTCTTAGTTCTGCCCACCTGAGACGTCTCCCCAGTTGCCCTCTGGTGTTTCCCAGCAGAATATATTCCATTTGACCAGTTCTGATAGAAATTTGCCCAAACACTTCTCAAAAATCATCAGTCCCATGTGACCTATTCCAGTGCTGGGCCACTTGTGCTAGTAGAAATACATTCTTGTCCCATTTCCTGAATTTCCTGTGTAAACCTCTTACAATTAATCCTTTAACCAGTCAACCTGGACAAGAATTAATTTTCTTCCTTTTAGTACAAAGATTTGAAATGTTTTGAAGACAGTTATGGTGTTTCCCTTTGGTTTTCCCTAATTGAGACTAAAGCATTCAATTTATTTCAGGGTACCAGGTAGTTCAGACTTGGTGCATCACAACATGCACTGACAGGTGTCCTTGTGTTGTGTGTCCCTCATGCTTAGAAGTTTCAGTACTGCATTAGAAGCAATGCATTAGTATCTAACTATCCCCATACATAGAAATATAGCTCCCCAAAACATAGATCCAGAGTCTCTTATACTAACTTCTGATCACATCTAAAATTCTCTTTGTGCTTAGTGTGAATACAAATTGAAAGGACAAGGGAAAACAGCTGGCCCCACCATTATCCACAAACATTATTTTGTAAAGTTCTTGGGCTTTGTTAAACTGCAGAAACTGCTTTAGAAATTGTTGACTGACATGTATGTTTTATGTTGTATATGGTCTTAATTGTTATGCTTATTTGTTAAGGGCTTAATTGTCATAATTTTCATATATTTGAGGTTAATATAATGGGCTATGACAAAATTCTACATTTTCTACATTGTCTACAAAGATAACGAAAGGGGTCAAGAAATACAGCACTCAGTTGTGAGTTAAGAAATATAAACATGAATTTGTAGGAATTACTCAAAAAGAAAAATGAGAAGTGTTTTTCCGTTTTTAAAGGTATTATTCCATTTTGGTGTAATGGGTTGGTCGATGATCTCCCCAGTACAAGGGTGATGTGAAATTGAAGTATGTAGATGTCCCACTGCAGCAATTGGACATGGGATCCTAAAGCTAATAAGGGAAGCTCAAAGTGAATGGAAAGCTGGGCATCCTTCTCTTTCCAAATACAAGAAAACTCCAAGCAAACCACCACAGAATTCAATTTCCAGCTCCTGCAAAGCAGCTGATAAGCATATTTTCACAAACAGTGCCTTGGAGTTATCCTTTTTGTCCACTTTCAGCGATCCTTATAGCTCTAGTTTTAACTGGATATATTTAAATGTGCAGGAGTGAACAAGGTAGCTGAAGACAAAGAAAGAAGATTGAGCAATGACAATTGATTATTCAGCTTTTCAGTCCCTGAAACTGTATTTCAAAGGTAACTCTCCCCTCCCCATCTTCCCTTACCCATGCCTCAGAAAAAGACACGGTGTGTCTTATAAGAATCTGGGGGAATGGCCTGAAGTTGTGTCAGGGGAGGTTTAAGTTGGATATTAGGAAAAAGTTCTTCACCCAGAGGGTGGTTGAGCACTGAAACAGGCTCCTCAGGGAAGTAGGCTCTGTGAGTTCAAGAAGCATTTGGGCAATACTCTCAGGCACATGACCATAGAATCATAGAACCATAGAATCAGCCAGGTCGGAAAAGACCTCTGAGATCATCAAGTCCAACCCTTGATCCAACACCACCGTGGTTACTAGATCATGGCACTAAGTGCCACATCCAGTCTCATCTTAAATACCTCCAGGGATGGTGAATCCACCACCTCCCTGGGCAGCCCATTCCAATGCCTGATTACCCTCTCTGTAAAGAATTTCTTCCTAATATCAAACCTAAACTTCCCCTGGCAGAGCTTAAGACCATGCCCTCTTGTCTTACTGAGAGCTACCTGAGAGAAGAGACTGACACCCACCTGGCTACAACCTCCTTTCAGGGAGTTGTAGCGAGTAATGAGGTCTCCCCTGAGCCTCCTCTTCTCCAGACTAAACAACCCCAGCTCCCTCACCCTCTCCTCACAGGACTTGTGCTCGAGATATGACACCTGGGAATGGTCCTATGCAGGGCCAGGAGTTGGACTCAGTGATCCTTGTGAATCCTTTCCAACTCAGCATATTCTGTGATACTATGATTCTGTGATACTATGCTTGGAAAGAGATTAGTTAGAACAGACTCAAATCTAATTGTCTTTATATGTCACTCAGTATTTTTTCTCAAACAATGGAAGACACAAGATTGTAATTAAGGCTTCCAGCTCATGGCAAGATAAAATGCACAGCATGATAGTAAGGCAATTGGTTGAATGGGTGCAGCATGTCATAAAGTTATTGCCTGAGGGAGAGACTATTGTTCCTTTCTGAGCCTGTGAGCTATTCTCTAATTAACAAGGAAATTAGGAACAGATGATGATTTTGGAGGCAAATCTGCTTTTCTTCTGGAAATGTCAAATTTGTCTCATGCAACAGCATCGGCTCACCAGAATTTCTTCTGCACAGGTGAACAAAGGGTTTCAGCTTGAGGTGTGATGACATCAATCAGAAGTGACCCAAAAGCTGTGTGTATATATGTGTGTATATATATGTGTGTGTGTGTGTGTGTGTGTATACACAGAGACCAGCGATACAGCCTGGGCACAGTGTGTTTCAGACAGAGACAGGAGAGACTTTGTGTATGACAGGGTTCCCCTGCGTCACCTTGTACCATCACATTTTTATTTACCAGAGCTGAATCGACCTCTGGCAAGGCATGTGGCCAGGCTGGCACACTGCAAGGGGTGGGCTTGCCCAGCATGGCCTTCTTCCAGAATTTTAAAATCAGTTTGTTGTGTGTGTTTTGGTTTTTTATCTCCTGCAGAGAGAGAAGAAAGGCTATTTACTGCCTTAGCAGAGGAACTTGGTAAGTCCAGCAGTCCTTGAGATGCCTCAGAGCCAGAAATCTCAGTACATTCCTCATCTAATTTCACTCCATTAAAGGGTTTATCTGTGAGAGTAGAACCTTTCCTGATGGAAATTGTGAAGTGGAGTTCAGTGAGAGTATCTTAGCTGTCTGGTGCATGTACTAACCACCAGGGTACAGCCTGTTTATAAAAGAGGTTATTTCAGTCTGCAGTTTCTCATGACAAAGCAATGCATTGCAACTACTTCAAAATATTCTTGTCCTACTCTTCCATTTCTCATCCTTCTCCCAGATTTCCCTGTCCTCATCCTTATGCACCCGCTTTCCAGCTCTGCTTCCCATGGCTACACTGCAAACTGGATCCATTGATTTTGATTTGAAACAACCCTCTCTTTCCTAAATGACTTTCTTTAATGACTGGCTTATTTTTGAGCTGGGTCACAAGCCACACAAGCAGCTATTCCGGTCCTGCAGAAGAGCCATGGCACACAGCACCTGGTAGGAATGAGCTGTAGGGCACGAATACCTTAAAATTCCTAGATGCTTCATCTTGTGAAACCTCAGCTTAAGCCATTCCTATTAAAGTTACTCTTCTGGGCATAAACTATACATAGATTGACAAACAGTGTAAAAGCATATAAAAATGACACTCTTGTCTACTATTTTGGAAACTCCCTGGATATTTGAAAAACATCCCTGGATGATGGATTTCTAGGCTTGATTTACAATTATTGGAACTGTTGGCTGAAAAGAGAGAGAGTACTCTCAATATATCACATCTGCAAATGGGAAATATACAGTCTGAGCAGCAGTAGCAGAAAACAACTCTATAATGCTGTAAGTTCAAAAGCAACATAAAAAATATAGTATTTTCTTTTTCTGGCATTGCTGGGGATACAGCCTTGTATTTTCCTAGACTTTCTTAGAATGAAATGTTTTGTTTCAGAAGAAAGGGAAGCTTGTGGTTGAGATTCAGTTCAAAAAAAGATATCCAAACTACAAGTAGGCATTTGCTGAGATGTGGAGGTCAATAACTAATCTATCCCAGTTTTGGGGGTACAAACTGGAATATTTATTGAACATGCGATTCACAATACAAGGGTCTGGTGGGCGGGATATGTTCATGAAGGGGACAAGTTATGCTAACTAGGGGATGAATTATGCCAACTAGATGATTCCTGCATAGCGAGGAACTATATGGGGGGAGAGAACAAGGGGGTTTCTACATCGTCTGACAGCATCACTACAAAGTCTTTCCATATCTTGCTGAAGGAGACAGGACAATCAAACATAGCTACATGTTAACAGGTCTTGGGGCTTTAGGCTCTCAAATCAAAAAGCTTCCGCCAGCTCCCACTGCCCATGATTTGCTGCATAATTCTACCAGCTTTCCTTCTGCTGATAGCTAAGTTTTGGATTCCAGCACCGGAAGGTTAAGCCACCATCACTGTCAGTGCAGTCCTTTACATCTGTAGAGCAGTTCATCTCACCCCACAGCAGCTGCTCAGGGCAGGACTCAGTTTCCTGAATACAGACTTCTTGTGCTGCTTCAGATGCCCGGGAGATCTTCCCAGGGCAGGCAGATAGGGCAGGAAGAGCAGAACTCCACCTCTTGTGGCAGCAACAGAAGACATGAACGATTCACAGCATCTAAAATTACACTGCACACCTATATTTAGGCTACTGAATATTACTGTAGCAGTTAGTCAGTCAAACAACTTTAAAATTTCAATATATGGCTAGTGTCCACAAACTTTAGTAGGATCTTACATGGACGTATTTGAATCCATATACATAGATGTACAGATTTGGATGTCTTACACTCAGTTTGATTCTCATTCTATTTGTCAAATCAAACAAACAGCAAGTTGCTTATTTTTGAGAAAAATCAAATGTGGTTCAATGTGAATACTTCTTATATATATGGTAGCTCTGATGATAAACTGAGAAATCAGCCCATTGTGGCATCTCTTGGAATACACATATTTGGCAGTGGCTCTGAGCACTTCTGGTCCTAAATATTGACATCTCAGACTTTGGCACTTACACAGAGTGACATGTGAGACTCAACTCTTATTTTGTGCATCTGACTGGAATGATCAGTGGTCAAACCCAGGAAATATTCATGCTCACATGAATGCCCTGATGATATTTGTGGGCCTCTTCCAACTCAGCATATTCTGTGATTCTGCCAGTTGTCTTACAACAACATTCCTCCGAAGATCTTTCTGAACAAACCCTTTTTGCCTATATAAATGAGCAGAAAAGTAGAAGGAAAAAAGCTCCCCTAGTCCATTCAAACAACACATAGTAACTGCAAGATGTTATATTTAATTGTGTATTTTGATTTTTCAGCCTTTCGCCTAGGTGTGGCAAAATCATCCAAAGTTTGAATATCCAATTTTTAGTATGAAAACTATATTCCCAGTAGCTAAAAGTGGCTAAAAACCTCCTGTGTTTCCAGCACAGGGCAGATTCCCCATCAGACAGCAGAATGGGGAAAAAAAAAAAAGAAAAAAAAGAAACAATAATGAGAGTTCTGAGGAAATTTTCTCAATTGGATAAAAATAGTATTCCACTATCATTTATTTCACTTTCTTTTTTTGTTACTACTTAGTGTCAGAATAATTCAAGAACTTTTTTTACAGGTGCAACCCCAGGAAAGAATTTATGTCAAAGTACTGTGACTTATTCCTTTTACTGATTGAGACTGGCTAGAAGAAATGTATTTAAAATATGATGAAACAGTGGCTGTCTAGTCATAAGTAGAATAAATGATGGCGACATTTACATTCTGGGCATTAGCAAACTAGTGAAGAATTTCTCCTGTTTAAATTCGGTAATTTTTTAAGAAGGCAAGTAGGGTATTTATTTCTCTGGACATATTTTTTTAAACTAGAAATTAACTATACTGTTGCTTATATTTCATTTGGACAGTGACAGGCTTTGGCATCTAAAGCAAATATTTTCTTGAGGTTTGGATTTATGTCTGATACACTACCTTGACAGGAAGAAAAGACCTACTGGCCTACTTGTGGAAAAACTATTGGCAAAAACAATGAATGCTGATTTCTTTACCCTTCCAATATTGATCAAGGTTGCCAATAAAGAGATGTTTTATTTTGTTGGTCTTAGAATTTGAGTTTCTCCCCATCATCTTTCCTTTAATCTATCTTTAGCCACAGAGAATATTTCTGGTTTGGAGAAGAGAAGCCCTTTTAGTGTTGTGCTGCCAAAGGGAACTTGAGTCTTCAGACACCCTAATTGGACTGATGTTTCAGGGCAGGCCAGAAGTAAAGAGAGAGGAGAGGAATAAACCACTTTAGAGGAGAGGAAATTACCAGCGCAATACAGAAATTCTTGAAGTAAGAGGAATAAATTTTCTTTTGATCTATTATTGTTAGTGTGCAGGCCTGAATAAAATTGATAGACTAATTGGAAAATAGCCCATAGCCCATTCATAGATAATGAGCTAATTATAGAATCTTTAAACAACGTGACCTTGCAGATCAGATGACTACAGGGCTTACTGAGGTGCTGCTGCTTCTGATTTGGCAATAAATAAATGTTGTTTGCAGTAAACTGACAGACCTGTCAAGCTCCCACATGGCTTTTGAGTAGCCTGCAGATTTTAAAACAAGCTAAGTGTTTACTATTAAAAAAAAAATGCATTCTATAGTACTGCTTGATGTCGCTTGAGCAGAAATGGAAATAAGAAATAGGAGGGTTTGTGTAGCCAACTGCTCTGCAGAACCAGCATGCTTCTACCATCTCTGAAGGGTGCAGGAGGAACCCGTCCATCATTGTAATTCGTTTTCACAAGTCCCCTGCTCCCGTGATCCACAGTCAGCCCACAAGGCACCTTTTGTGAGAAGCTTTGGAGAGAAGTGGAGTACCATCACTCTGGCCATTGTCAGGCATGCAGAGGGCATGCTACTGGTCAGCACTGGGGCTTCTGATCAGGCTGAGCCTGCTGCTCCCAGTGGACTGGCATAAAAAGAAGTAAACTCTGCCACAGGCAGTGACACTGTGATAGCAGCATTTCTGAGGCCAGAGCAGGCCATTAGCTCAGCATACATTATTGAATTTTAGGTAATTATTCTTATCTTTAGAGGGAGGACTTGCACCAAACTAAAATACAGGTGCAATGCTTCCTTAGCTTATTCACACTAGTAGGAGTGCTTGAACTCCCTATTAAATATTTAGAGCTCTTAAAATCTGATTTCTGGTGTAAGAATTAATGGAAAGTGAGTCTTGATGTTAGACTTCAACATTCTTTTAAAAGTTGTTGATTCTTTAGCTCTACCAACTTTGAAACCCATGCATTGGGCTATTGCTGGACACAGATGAAGAGCATTCATTAAAAAATATTGAAGCAATAATTCACTGACATTTCTTACTGTATTTGCCTAGCTCTATTAGTTCCTAAATCTTTAAGACCTTTTTAAACATGTGGAGTGAGACTGAGAAAATAAAATGAATCTGTTCTAGTGCAGACATTTGTCACCAAGGCAGATCAGCAAGCCTGAAGAACAGACACCGGGAAATTGAGGATATTGCTGAAAAAAGGTTAAAACCTATGATCACAAGAATTCATAAACTGAAAGAGCCAAGAGTAGCTGAAGCCCCAGCCTTCATCCAACTCTGTTTTTCTGAGCAGTGATCTGGAGCAATGATGATAGCTGAAGCACTGGTAGTCTGAAATGCAGAAGTGCTGAACATCAGGAGTAATTCTTTCCTGAATAAATGCCATGGGAATGGCTTAAAAACTATGTGGCTACTTAAAATATTCATCAGTTACCTAAAGGTCAGAAGAAAGTATACTGCGGTAACTGCACATGAGTCAAGCATTTTCTGACCTTCAAACTTCAATAGATACTTGGAAACAGAAAAAACTTGTGTAGTCAGAAATGTTGAAGTTGAATGCTGAAAAACAAATTTTCTGCTGGTAAAAATGAGCCAGTATTGCTGTTTATTTTATGTGATACATAAATTTTTAGGCTTCTGTTATTTACAGTGTAAGTCACATCTAGAAAAAGTGTTTCTAACCAACCATGCTATCTCTCATTTCCTGCATATGAAGTATATGTTAAATATAAATCAGTATTGAATACTTATACTTCCTTGTATATACAGATAAGACACTTTTCTCCTTTGTTTCATATCTCTACTTCTATTTCTACTTATTACTGTTGGTCTTTTCAAGTGTGTATGCATCAAGATCCCAGGGAGGCTGAGGAATCTGTACTAACACCTGCTTTTCAGGCAAGGTATCTCCCATAGATAATAAGCTTCCTTATAATGAAATATTTTTTGTACCCTAAGAATTACAGAAAATAATTTCTAGTAGTGTGTAAGTGGTTCATTGCAGAGCTATAGCAAAGTGATATGTTTTCATTGTAATGAAAAAAATAGATATGCAAATCATGTAGTATTACTAGGTGTACAGAGTATAGCACTATTTAGGAAATATTTATTCTACAGAGCCAAGTACTCCTGCTTTCACTAACAGAGGACAGCAGAAATATGTATATTCATATATATTCATATATATTCATAGCTCTACTCAGAATTGCTGGCATTTGGCTGCTGCCGTCCACACAGGCAGATAAGCATTTTTTCTTTAAGTTCATAATTTTTACATTTGAAGGACCAGAAGCAACAAAAATCAGAGCATGGATTTTGGGATTATAAATGGCAAGAGGAAGCATGTCAGGTCCAGTTTGTTAAGTAGGAAATGAGAAATAATGATAGCAAGATAATAGGCTGCAAGGAACCATAATTTCTAATTGTGGATTGTGCAAGTTGTGGGATTTACTGATTAAGATTAATAGTATTTTTTAAATTATCATTTATTTGTGTATGGATGCATGTATAAAACATTGCTTTCCCAGAATTGTAGGCACTCTTGTTTTCTGTATGATCTTATGAGCAAAAAAATTACACTCAACATCCACTTGAAAACAGGAACAGAGGCACTGGAACCCTGATGACAAACCCTCATTTTAGGAACTTCACCCACAGACTTTCTTTACCTCACTTGATGAGAAAAGATGTGCTTCAGTGCAGTGGCCTACACAGGTCTACAAAGAGAGGAGAATGATCCAGAGCAGTCCCCATCTTTCTTCCTACTCCATACTCTTTCCAGGAGTACCTTGCTAGCCCAGTCCTTGAAGCTTTTCTTTCTTTAGAAAAAGGCCCCAGATTTTCTCTCACATATTAAACATGCCTTTAAGTCTCTGATGAAACACAAAAAATAGAGATATGGCTTTCTCTTCAGATCTAATAGAAAATGAATCTATCCCATCTCTGTCAAATGGATATAAAAAAAATAGGAAAAAGAAAGAGCAATGGGGAGAGTTGAAAATGTGACATTCTGAGAGACAAGACACAGCAGCCATCCTGACTCTGCTGTTCCTGGGCACTTGCTGCTGCAGCCAACTAGACAGTTGGGTAAGTAGGAGATTTGGGAAATGTCATGTAAGCTTTTTCCTTGATAAGCATAAAGACTGTCTTTACCTTTCTCTCAAAGGTTACATTTGATGAGCTAAAATACCCTTCAAACATAGCAGTAGCTATTTCTCAGCTCTCATTCCCTCCCAACTGTCCTATCTCTTTTGAGAGTAAAGTATTATATTTTACAAGAACAGCAGAAACTTTGCAATGGAGAAATGCCATTTAGACAATTGTATCTTTATGTCCAGAGTGTAGCCTCTGTCCTTTCTTTCAACTGTCTATACATTCATTCAGGAGCTCATCTTACTGTCTCTTCAAAGAAGTAAATGCCTCTATTTCAGTGAATCACTTTCAGTTTATTCCGTATTTCCTCTGATGTTGTGGTGTGTTGACCTTGGCTGGATGCCAAGTGCCCACCCAGCTGCTCTATCGCTCCCTTTCCCAGCTGGACAGGGGAAAGAGTAAGACGGAAAACGATTTGTGGGTTGGGTTAAGGCAGTTTATTAAAGCAGAAGCAAAAGCTTGTGCGTGCAAAAGCAAAGCAAAGGATAGCACAGTTTATTCTCTACTTCCTTTCAGCAGTGATGGTGCGCCACCTCCAACAAGCATGGCTTCAGCACGTGTGATTGTTCCTCAGCAGGCAGCCACTGGAGACAATGAATACCCCCCTTCCTGCTCCTTGCCTTAGCTTTTATATCTGAGCTGATGCCATATGGTATGGAATATCCCTTTAGTTAGTTTGGGTCAGCTGGCCTTCTTCTGTCCCCTCCCGGGATCTTGCCCTTGATTGGGGAAGGAATGTTACAGTAGCCAGAGCATCGGTGTTATCAACACCCTCCTAGCTACCAATGCAAAGCACAGCTCTGTGAGGGCTACTATGCGGAAATGAACACCAGCTCAGCCAGACCCACTACAGATGTATATGAAAAATTGTTTGGGCTACTTTAGATTGTGGGTTAGATTAATAGTTGTGAATTCTTACTTGGAATTTCATGCTGTAAAATTGATTTTTCCCTTAGTAATGCATTCTCCTATAACATGGATCAGCTTCTAGGATGTAGTATGTACATTCTTCTAGTATGCACATTCACTTGAATCTACTTCACCTTCGCAGTGCTGGGAAGAAAAGTACATAGAGAGGCCATGTTTCACTTTACTTATTTAATAAAATATTTTAACGTCTGAAGTCAGTTATTCTCAGTAGATGAGGGAAAGGCTGCAGATGTTGTCTATCTAGACTTCAGTAAGGGATTTGACACCGTCTCCCACGGCATTTTCCTGGAGAATTTGGCTTCCCATGATGTGGACAGGTACAATTCTCATTGGGTGAAAACATGGATGGACAGCTGGTTCCAGAGAGTGGTGGTGAATGGAACTCAATCCAGTTTGTGGGGGGTCACTAGTGATGTTTCCCAGGGCTCAGTACTGGGGCCAGTTCTGTTTAACATCTCTACTGATGATCTGAATAAGGAGACTGAGTGCATTCTCAGTATGCTTGCAGATGACATCAAGTTTGGTAGATGGGAGTGTTGATCTGCTGGAAGGTAGGAAGAGAGAGACCTTGACAGACTGGCTCAATGGGCTGAGGCCAATTCTGTGAGCTTCAAGAAGGTAAAGTCTGCATCCTGCATTTGGGTTGCAACAACTCCTGGCAGTACTACAGGTTTGAGGAAGAGTGGCTGAAAAGTTGCCCTGTGGAAAAAGGACCTGGGAGTGCCGTTTGAGAGCTGGCTGAACATGAGGCAACAGTGTGCCCAGATGGCCAAGAAGGCCCGTGGCATCCTGGCTTGTATCAGAAATAGTATGGCCAGCGGGACTAGGGAAGCGGTTGCCCATCTGTACTTGGCACTGATGAGGCTGAACCTCATGTACCATGTTCAGTTTTGGGCCCCTCACTTTAAAAAGGACATTGAGGTGCTGGAGTGTGTCCAGAGAAGAGCAACAGAGGGTCTGGAGCACAAGTCTTATGAGGAGCAGCTGAGGGAACTGAGGATGTTTGATCTGGAGAAGTGGAGGCTCAGGGGGTACCTCATTGCTCTCTACAACTATCTGAAAGGAGATTGAAGTGTGGTGGGGGTTGATTTTTTATGCCATGTCTCAAGTGGAAAGGACAAGAGGAAATGGCCTTGAGTTGTGCCAGGGGAGGTTCAGATCAGATGCTAGAAAAAATCTTTTCACTGAAAGAGTTAGATTAGGCATTGGAATATGTTGCTCAGTGAGGTGGTGGAGTCACCATCCCTGGAGGTGTTTAAGAGGCATCTGGATCTGGCTGGGTAATGTGGTTTAGTGGTTTAGGGGTTACAGTGGCAGTGAAAAATTGACACTTAGATTAGGTGATCTTAAAAGGTGTCTTCCAACTCTGATGATTCGATGATTCTGTGATTCTAAGACTGCATGCTTCCAGCTGAGCAGCCTTACTGACATCCATAGGCCATAGTCCTTTTGCTCCACTGATAAGACAGTGATTCAAGCTGTGCTAATGTGACATTTCCAAGGCAGCTCCATCACCTCATCTCAGCCAGACTGTCCAGCTGTTGTGGGTACCAAAGCAGTCTCCAGAGTTTTTGTGAGTAGTTGTGCTGGAATACAGGTGCCTACATGTAGATGTCTATGCACTTTTCTGGATTCCAGTGCATTATTGCCCCTGGAGACAGCAAACCAAAGGCAAGCAAACAGTATGGTTCGAGAAGGAAAGGCTAGATATTTCAGGAGAGAGTCTCCACGGCTTCAGAGGTGTTGGCTGGGATGAAAGAAAAAAAAATGGAAAAGGGAAAGATACTAATACGCCCCATATAGAACAGGAGTGCAATTGGAAAAATCTTAAAACACCATATGTGGCTAAATAATAAGTAGTTTACCGCTGGATGGATTACAGGTACTCACCAAAGCCACTCTATCACTCCTCACTCCTCTCTGCAACTGTACAGGGCACAGAAAAATATAACAAAAGTCTCATTACTTGAGATAAGGACGAGAGATCACTCACTGATTACCATCATGGGCAAAACTGACTCAACTTGGGGAAATTATTTCAATTTATTACCAATTAAAATCAGAGCAGGATAATAAGAATTAAAACAAACCTTAAAAAAAACACCTTCCTGCCACCCCTCCCTCCTTCCCAGGCTCTACCTCCTCCCCTACAGCAGCACAGGGAGATGTGAATGGGGGTTATCGTCAGTTTGCCATGTGTTGTCCTTCACCTTTTCCAGTGTGGGGTCCCTCTCATGGAAGACAGTTCTCCACAAACTTCTCCAGTGTGAATCCTTCCCACTGTTCTTCACAAAGTTCTCCAACATGGATCCATTTCAACAGGATGCAATCCTGCAACAAGGATTGCCTGCACCAGCATGGGTTCCCCAGAGTCACAGATCCCACCAGGAAACCTGCTCTAGAGTGGTCTCTTCTCTCCACAGAGCCACAGGTCCTGGCAGGACCCTGCTCCAGCGTGGGCTTCCTATGGGGTCACGGCCTTCTTTTGTGTATCCACCTGCTCCAGCGTGGGTCTCCTGCATGGGCTGCAGGTGGACCTCTGCAGTCCTGTTGACCTCCATGGGTTGTATGGGCACAGCTGCCTCACCGTATTCTTAACCAGGGCTGCAGGGGAATCTCTGCTCCAGCATCTGAACCAATTTCTCCCCCTCCTTCTCCAGTGACTTTGCTGTCTGCAGAGTTGTTCTTCTCATATATTCTCACTCTGCTCTTCTCTGAGCACAATTTCTTCTGCACAATAACTTTTTTTTCCTTCTTAAATATGGTATCACCGATATGGTCCCACCCCCATTTCTGATTGGCTTGGCCCTGACCGGTGGTGTGTCCATCTTGGAGCCAGCTGCCATTGGTTCTATTGAACGTGGGGTAAACTTCAGGCATTTCGCACAGAAGCCACCCCTGTAGCCCCCACTGACCCCACTACCAAAATCTGGCCATGCAAACCCTATAGAATAAATGAAGTATACTGTAATTGTAAGAACCCTTCTATATTTTAAGTAGTCGGTAGTAAAATTTGTGTATGAGGAATAAGAATGCTGATATTACTATTCATCCATGCCCTTTTCAATTTGTGGCAGGTTGTTTTAGTTATAGACACAAAATATTAATAAATCTATTTCAGAAGGTAATTTTCTCATATACGTTCATTTGTGAGCTTTTAATGGTTCAGCAAATGAAATCTGCAACACCTGGCTGAGATATATTTAATATGATGTAGCGTATGAGCTGCAGAATAAGTCTAATATAATCACCAAATACTGAATAAAGTTGTAAAATAATTTATTGGAGCAACAGGGAGTTATATGGTAGATATTATGCAGAAAATAAAATTATAAAATGTTAAAGAAATAGGTATTTAAAACTAGAGTTGTAGTGTATAATTTATTCTGTTATTAAAGTACTCAATTACTTTCATGAAATAAACCAGGACAAATGTAAGGTAAAAGATCATGAGGATGACAAGCAGGGAAAACAAATTAGTATGCATTGTCATGGTGTAGAATCAAATGGATACAAATGCAGCTGTATAGCAGCAAAACCAAAAGATTCACTGTTATACCATATATAACAAACTCATCAAAAGAGCAGAAGTTGCAGCTGCCACTGTGGGTATTTTTGAGATTTAAAAAATTTTCCTGCCACAAACCACAATAAAATTAAAACCTGAACACTTTAATGAAAATAATCTAGGCTTTTATGCCAAATAATTTGAAAAAGAATGTTGTTTCAATATTTTATTTTTAATTTCTCTTGCTTTAAACTAATGTCAGAAGGAAGTTCTTTTGAATCATGAGATACTTTTCAGCTAAATTGTATTGAATTAGCATGCTTTAAAATGACAGAATCATTTTTTTAACCACAAATTCATTTAAATTAAATGTCCTTCAGTGGAACTACAGTATCTGAAAAAATCCTGAATAGAACTGCTTAAAATTTTACTCAAAGCAAAAAAATATGGTCTTAAGAGTACTGAGAAACAGCTGCAATTGCAACCTTTCCTACTGGTGCAACCTCCCAGCCTGCTGAATTAGGCTGCTGCCCTCTCACATGAGTCATTGGCATGAAACTTTTCATATCCATCAACAATAATTGTATCCCATTCAAAGTGCTAAATTGGTAAGAATGAGGAATAATTCAGTATATTACGGGAGTTAGGATATGAAACAGTAAAAAATTCTCTGCCTGCATTATAGAAAATTGACTATAGAAGTTTTGGGGACCAGGGAGTGGTGTGAGAAAGAAGGGAATGCTGGGGCAGTGATGGCGGGATGTACTTTTCAGTGTCCCAAAACCTAGGCAAGAGTCCCTTGGCCGTTACTTCATCCTTCACACTTATTCTAGTGAGTTCAAGTAAACAGAGTTTTGAGACTTCCTAAACCATCTTCCAGCCAGGAGGCATCCCATCCCAGAGGATTTGAGAGCCAAACACCTGGGACCATGATTGAAGTCTTGCCACTACAACTGAGCCAGAGAACACAACCTCTGAGGAAAAAAAAAAGAAACAAAAATCCAGAAAAGGGATAGTAAATTCAAATGCACTCTAGAAAAGAAGAATAGATGGTTAATAAAAGTAAAGACTTATTCAGGGAAAGAAATAGATAGGAGACATTATTATAACCAGAGGAATTGAATCCGAAAAATTAGGAAGAGTGTGATTAAAAAGAGGTAGACAAGACAGACGAGAGTGACCAGAGGTGAAGTAAAATGAAATAAGTTAGAATTTAATTAGTCAAAGTTCTTAGTCATGTCTCAAATCTTTCTGGAGACAAAAAAAGTGTTTAAATGGTAAAAAGGAAAGAAAAAAGCTTCAAAAGTGCCTTTCCATTCCAAGAACTGCAGGTTTTTCTTCAAAGAAACAAAGCAAAAGACTTAAGAAAAGTGGAAGATGGCAGAAGAGAATAGAACTAAAAGGACATAAAACTGAAGGAATAAAAGGCAAAATGCACTCAACTTTAGGACAGAAGCATTTTATACAATTTATTCATATTCATTTCAGCCTGTGATTTAGGGGTTGTCAGGAGGTGACTTACTACAAGCAAGGCCTCTCACAGCGAAGGGATTTGCTGTCAAATTCACATCCTCAAGCAAAACTGTGCTGTCAAAGCTATATTTTCATTTAAAAAAAATTACATTAGAGTCCTTTCACAGTGCAAAACAGAACTAACATGGACCTGGGAGATGGTCAAAGTAAAGTTGCCTTGTTTTGATTGCAGAATAGCCTGATACAATTGCTCTAAAACTTAACTTGCTACACTTAACATTGTCATGGGAAGTATATTCCAAAATTTGGTGCTCTGACTGACCATATTTGTAACTGTATTTCCATGAAATATATTTGTTGATTTTCCAGTGCAAATGTCTAATCATCCTTCAATTATTGCCAAACAAAACTATTTTGTGATACAATATTTCTGAAGCAACCTGAAACTGAAATAAGTAAACCTGAAATTTATAGAATTTAACAGGAAAATAAGTGGCATTGAAAAATCTATACCAATATATTTTATTGGCATATTTAATTCAATTAAAAATTGCCACAATACCAAATGAAGCAACATGTTAATCAGCTTTCTTAGATTATCTGACCAAACGCAACAATTCTGCTGTTCTTTAACATGGTGCTGCAGAAGTCACAGACTTCTCTGCATGTTCTAAAAGACGGGTGGGGTACAGTTCACAGACATTTGGTTTTGACATTAGACCACTCATTTCCCTTAATGGTCAAGAGAGAGAAATAAACACTTCAGCAGAGTTTTTTAGTTCCTTAGCAATCTAGTGAGATTTTTTTTGTGAGTAGATTTGTGCCCTGGTCAGATGTACTGAGGATATTGGCATAGTAGGACTGGATGTCATCTGGAAACGAGCCACAAGTACCTTGAAGAAGAGCTTTTCTCATTCTCTTCACTGAAGAACTGCTGGATGCTAATAGCTTCTTCAGCTGGCTGGTGAAAGACATTTCCAGTGGCAACCAGTGGCTGGAAGCATCAGTCAGACAGAATTGAATTAGAAATAAAGAACAGATGTAACAAGACCTGACAGTGAGAGCAAACTGCCCAAAAGAGAAGTACTGAGTTGATGCGGTACCTATTTTTCTCTAAAGGCTTAAAGAAATCAGAGTACAGGATTTAAATGGCTAAATGTTCTTGGGTTTGGTCTGTGGGTGTCTGGGTGAAATGTAGTGTCTTTTGAGATACAGAGGGTCAGACATTAGTGATCCTATAATAACTGACCTTAATCTTCAGAAACATAGAAATTATCATGGTTATATAGAGGGAACTGAAATAAAAACCCTGCTGCTCAGCTTTTTTTTAAAAAATAAGTAATTTTGATAATTGTTTATATTCTTTGGAAATGTGCATATGAACTTTTAGGATGCTATAGAGACTGGGCACCTGAGATTCCAAGAAATCTGTTGCATTTCTGCATTTAAGACTTGGAAGCATATTTATCAGTTTCGATTTCCTTAGGAAAATTCTCAGATATTGGAGAAATTTCTGAGTGTGAGCCCTGTTCGCAAGACTGACAACACGGGGAGCTTTGAACTCCTGTGTGTACTTTATACCTAGAACCAGAATCATTATGGTTGGAAAAGGCCTCCAAGATCAAGTCCAATCATTAGCCAGCACCACCAGTCCATCACTAGACCATGTTCCTAAGGACTACATCTACGTGTCTTTTAAATACCACCAGAGTGGTGGCTCCACCACTTCCCTGGGAAGCCTGTTGCAGTGCTTGATAACACTTTCCATGAAGAAATTTTTCTTATATCCAGTGTAAACCTCCCCTGGTGCAACTTGAGGCCATTTCCTCTTGTCCTCTTTCTTGTTACTTGGGAGAAGAGACTGACCCCCACCTCAATACACCCTCCTTTCTGGTAGTTGTATAGAGTGATAAGGTCTCCTCTAACAGGCTTTCAATATGAAAACTTTGTTAACAGTAGAAAGTTAAGATGGCTGTAAAAGGTATCTGAAAGTGATCTTGAAACATATTGCATGAAAGTGAAACTGTCTTTTTTTACTTCCTGTTTTAATATTTGACTTATCTCAATAAAATAATTTCCTTATCTCAATAAAATAGATGCCTTATGAGTGACCATTGCCTGTTATTTTTGAAAGTACAAACTACACAGTAGTAATGCCATTACCCTTGAGAACGCTATTATTTGGAAGTCAAATTCACACTCAAATGAAATGTATTTTTATTTTACAAAGCCCATATTCAAGATCTGTGCTATTTGAGCCTTCTATTTTTCTCTTAACATCACCACCTACCTTTCTTCATGTTTACCAGAACACTTTTAGCA
Source organism: Cephalopterus ornatus (assembly GCA_013396775.1). Taxonomy (NCBI): domain Eukaryota; kingdom Metazoa; phylum Chordata; class Aves; order Passeriformes; family Cotingidae; genus Cephalopterus; species Cephalopterus ornatus. Next base: position 65,268 of record VZRE01013976.1, read on the forward strand.
ACAAAATGCTGTACTGTGCTTCTAGAACCATTCAAATTTGCTCAGCCACTTCTGTTTTATGATAAATTGGAGTGCATCCTTTAAAAGGGAAAGAAAAACACCCATCATTTTGTGCTTTAAAATATAAAACATAAAAATCTAAACTGCATTGCACATTTTCATTAAATTTAGGTGGAAACTTTCCCTGGTAGGCACGCAGGTTCCTAATAAGATTGATTATCAACGTTTTGGTGGTGTGCTTAAAATTAGAATAGGACCAAAGCAAACCCTTTTCTTTTGTATATGGCAGATATTTTATCATAGGAATAGGTTCAGGTGACTGAACAAGCAGCTGACTGTAGTACTGCTGAACTGATATTTAACGGTGATAATAAATGACAAATAAAAAAAGGCAACAGTGAAGTTTGATGCAACTCACTGACAATAAATTTATCAAGGAAGTTGAACTTCATTCAGCTTCTTAGTACAAGGCAGCTGTCAGCATTGATTATTGACATATCTTTCACAACAAGTCAAAAAATATTCACAGACTAGACAGCACTATGCAAAGACTTCATTTATGCTGAGTATATGTTTGATTTTCTTATAATTTCCCTCTTTCTTCTACTTCTCTTTCTCTTGTCCCTTTTTAGATTTTCTTTGGGATATCCTTTTAAATTGTGAATTTCTAGGGGAAGAACCTGTGGAGTTTTTTGCTTCTTACTGCCTGCACCTTATTTCTGGGAGGTTTTGTGGGCAGCTGCTTCTCTTTATTTTCAGCCATCATTCCAATGTTTTCCATAGAGTATTCCCTTATGAAACCACATCATGATATCCATGACCTTTATTTAGTATGAAATCAGACACAAAGAGCCCCCACAAGAGACAAGGCAAAATTGTTTTTTGTTGGCCCACTGTGGGTTCTGGGACTTGAAGGACAACCTCTAGTGTAACATACTGGTTTGAGGTAATCAATTTCTTGAAAACAGCCATTGAACTACCTGTAACATTAGAACAATATTTTCAATAGCATGTTTTGCAATAATTCACCTTAGCAACAGCTATCCAACTGAGGGGCTACCTGCTCTCTAGTGAGCTTTGATGGTCTCTCCAAGGCATTACATCTTTCTTTGAACGCACAAAATATGATGCCCTGTGGCAGCTGCTCTTTCATAAAGGCTTCAGAGAAGAATTAGTCTGTAATGTACACTTGAACTGCTTGTGGGTTAGAGGCGGGTTAATGTCTTCTCTTCAGAGCTTATTTTCACGTGGCTTTGAGAAGGTCAGTGTCCTAGCTTACCTAATGGCAAAGCCATCAGTTTGCTTGTCAGAGCAAATCATGCATTTGCTAAAATCTAAAATACGTGTGGAACAGGGACTTTAGGTAAAAGGCTACGTATTGGTTTAAGTGGAAAGTCAGTAGAGGGCAGAGGACGTGACTTCAAAGATTATGTCTACCTGCTCTGAAAATCTGATTTTCTAAAACAATTTCTGCCCTTTGGGAGCAGAATTCATCCAGAGCTTTGCAGCATGGTTAATGTTGAGTTACCGCGCCATTATCACTCATCAGTTACTTTCTCAAAGGCCCATTTTCCAAATGAGAAGCTTAGTTTGAAATGTGTGGCCACTTTTTCACTTGGTTAGATTTTATGACTTATGAGGTAACTGTACAAAGGCAGTGGCTGAGGTCCAAGGAGATGTTTCCTTAAGGTAGAAGAAAAGTTGGTTGTAAACTCCCAACCATCAGTGCAGGAGATAAAAGACAGGTCAATACAACACCACTTATGATCTGAGGTTTTGAACGTATCTGGTTTCCCTGAGCTTGAGGGTAAGAAGATGTTAAATCTTAACCTTCATAACATGGACAAGGTCACAGTGGGTAAGATCTTTGCCTTTCCTTAGTTTTCTGATTTTTTTTCAATGGACTTTGTATTTATTTATTATTTCCCACCAGCAACAAAACAGCAGTGGCTGAGACACAGGGTAGAGCTTTAAAAAAGGATTGTTTTGGTCTGGGGTTCTTTTGGGTGTGGGTTTTTTTTTTTGTTGTTGTTTTTTTTTTTTTTTTTTTTGTTACAACAGTGAGTGCCATGGGGCAGAATATCTCTGGCATTTCACTCCCTGAAAGCACTTAGAGTACTCCAGTGGGATAAGATGATGCCATATTTTTCCTACAGGAGGAAATTTGTTCTCTTCCAACTCGAAAGTAAGAAACGCCCTTCCATGTTATTTTCCTATGCTATTTGGTTTTAGTGCATGACAAAGTATTTATGAGCCACTTGTCCAGGCAATGTCTATTTCTCCCTTGAGTATTTAAGGCACTTCTTAAAGAAGTAATATTTATCTTCCATAACTTCCATATATATCTATATATCTCTAATTTGAAATTTCCTGCTTCAGGTAAAAATTACAATAATGTCACCTATATGAGATTGAAAAGAAAAAAGCAGAAATTTTGCATCATATTATCATTCTTTCAATTACCTGGCATTTTCTTGACTTTCATGTTATCAGTATATCTCTCCTTGCCAATTCATTCACTGCTACCTTGTGTGAAGCCTTTGTTGCCACTTCTCCTCATGCTCTACCCAATTCCTGGCAACAACAAGGTTATTATAGGAGTTATCTTCATTTGGAAAAATTCTCTAAATAATGCAGGGACTGGGAGTTCTAGCTGCACAAACAAATAAAACTTGCTTTCCAAGATGATACAGCTAACAAGCTTGTTATTTACCTTGGGATATGACAACCATAACTATGTTTTCAAGGCTGATTTTGAAAGGTTGCTTTCTCAAGGGACACTAATATAAAACCACATCTGAAATTTAAAAGGAATTCCATGCTTGCTACAAGAAAATGTCTGCAACTATTTTCCTTGTTCCTTGTGACATTAAAACCCATTTCTATGTTTCTTAAATTTCAAAACCCCCTCGTGCTTCTCAACACTGCCACTAAAACAGCATCCCAAACTTGTGCCAAATGTATGGATACAAGCAATTGGTGCTTTTCAGCTCACTCAGCAGTTGCCAATTTCTGCTGTTGTCTGAGGGATTTCTACAACAAACCATTTCCAAGGTTAAAAAGTGCATTTAAGCTGCCAAGTTAAATTTTTAAAAAGTGAAAAATCCCCCCATGCTTATTTTTTGTGTTATCTAGCCCCATACCATCATCACGTATTTGAAAATCAATAAGTTCTCAATTCCTTGGAAATGAATACACTTTTTGAATATTATATTTAAATTCATTGTACAGCTAGATATTCTTGGCTGTTTTAAATTTTCCTTTAATTTCTGTCAGTTTAAGCCTTGCCTTTTAACAGAAAAGTTCAAAACTGAAATACAGTAGCTAGATTTGCTAACAGGAGACTCTCTTATTTACAGATTTTAAAACAGAATATAAAAGTTTCTTCTTTTTAAAGTTATGCATCTCTAGTGATAGGAATAGCTTATTTTCCCAAAGGACAGTAGCCACAGGTTTATATATAATGAAAACTGGATTAAAGTTCTGGATAAAATAAATATGAAGCATTGCTACAGGCAGAATGATTAATCTAGTTAACCCATGGAAACAATTAGTGAGTCAGCTGCAGCATAGACATTTCAAAGGGCAAGGAATTTATGTTTTTCAAGGACTGTTCTTCATGGAAATAATTAATCATGAAAAGTAATGATAAAAATTTTTTTTTGTATTATTTGAAAAGACACTTAATGGTGGTAGGTAGTAAATCTTGTTTTCAATACTAAGGAGCATATGAATAGAGCATTCTCTACATCTAATGAGCCAGTGCTATTATTACTACAGTTACAAAATAAGGTATTTCAAAAATATATTTCAGAATATTCATATCTGAAAGGACTGCTTGTTTCTATTAGTTTGTATCACAGATTTTTACACCAACAAATATTTGAATTAAAATTTATAATGGAACTTGCCCTGTGGCTATTTGCAAGCCTTTCTGAGGTCCTAGAATAAGAAGAAAATTAACTCAAGCAGCATGAAGAATTTATGTCACAAATACTTAAGCAGATGATAGGGCGAAAAGCTATTATGAACAAGGTGACATATTTCTGTATTTAGATCAACTGCAACATTGGTTTCAGCACCCATGAATTGGCACTAAAGTTACCAACCTCTCTGGCATGCTCTGAAGACTCGGGTAATGAAATCTGCAGTCCCAGAAGACTTGGTGTGTAGAAAAATCTGTCAAACCTGCAGCCCAGTGTGCTTAATTTGCACAAGACATCTTTTCCTCTATGGTTTCAGAGAGATTCACATGATTCTGAAGACACAAATACAGCTTCCCTCTCACAGCTATTTCAGCAGGAAGGCACCAACCAAGGTCTGGCTATAAGTTTTGCAAATGGGTTCGTGCACAAGAGTCCCTCCACCTAGACAGCGTTAGCATGACTACAGAAAACTGCGTGCAACATGCATTGAATACCTGATAAACATGGTTTCAGTCATATTCCTCGCACGATTATGAAGGAAAACAGCTATTCTGAAATAAGAAAGATGATTTGTCTAGTGAAATTTAATTTCCAATGTAACCTGCCCAAAAAAACCCACCATGAAATACATAAACATGAAAAAAATGCAATATATAATAATTAAGATTATAATTAGCTGCACCTAGCCCTAAGCATCAAAAGTAAATTTTCAGCACCTATAAGCTGACTGAGCAATTTTATGGCCAGCCTAGATGGCAATTCTAGACTGAAAGTTTACTTAAGTTGTTTATTATTATTATTATTATTATTTTATATATTATAATACAAAACATGACTTTTATATTATTAGATATTTTATATAATAATATAATTAAATAACAACAACAACAACAACAATAATACTAATGGAAACATGTTTTTTCGGTTCTAGTGTGTACAGAAAAAATAGATCCACTAAGCCATAGGAAATAAATTCTGATAATTGCATGACAGTAGGTATTAGGGACTGTTTTAATGACCTAAAAACATTGGCAGCTGGGAGTCAAAATGCCTGGGTCTATACCTTGGTACTGCTTAATTTACTTTTAGATTAACCTCAGTGAGGAAAATATCTCATTAGCCAATTGTTGCTGCCATACCAAACTGTGTCACAAATGTTTGAACAGCGTAACTGCACCACAAGACACACAGAAAGCAGATGCCGAAAAAGGCAGAGTGCCTTATTCCAGGACAACAGTTACGAGTGTGTCAGCATCACCCAAAGCAGGCGCTGGCTTGTCAAAGAAAAGCCTTGAATTCAAAGTTGCACGCTCTTTGTGGCACGCAAGTGAACTTGCAGATTGGTAGTTCAGGTATTTGCATTGCATTCCTACAAGAACCTTGTGACCAGAGCTCCACATTGATAAAAAATACTTCTTAATATATGCTAATTTAGCAGCTGAAGCAAAGTGTTCTGTAGAAACAGGTAGTTAAAAGCCATGTCCATCTTACTCATGTACCCACCTTACCCTGCTGGGACCCCTGGAAGGTCTGGCCTCATCAGAGCCCTCAGGGAAATGCTGGGTATTACTCGCATCTGAGTGGAACAAAACTCCTTTCAAATGAAGCTGTGATTGCTGGCTTTGAATACAAGTTTGTATAGGCAAAAATCATAAACTAATGATACAAAAGCCAACAGATGTGTCATTGTCTCAACAACTTCCTAGAATTTGCTAAGCAGTACTTTGTTTCTGAGCCATTCTTCCTTCCTTGCTGTTTCTCCAGGCATCTGCCAAACTACCAATAAATACATTAATGCAAATTACATTTAAGTTTCAAAAAAATATGTGCTTTTAAAACTAAACAGAGCAGGGGGCACAGGCCTGTGCAATCATTCCTACAGTTAGTTTTCTTAATATAGTTCTTGGTGCAAATTTGTTGGGACAGCTGCTCTTCACCCAGACAGCGTCTGGGAGGACATTTGAGTTTTTGAGTGCTGGGAAACATTATACTGCTCTGACACATGTGGCATCACCTTTGGAGGACAAGAGAGTTTAGTTGTATAGATCTGAGCTCTACTATACCAGCAACTGTTAAACTACAGGTTATAAACCACTTATCACATTTAGGAGAATTATTAAAATAGCTAATTAGAGCTTGTACGCAGACTATAAAGGGTACCCTTTAAATTCGAAGACATTTACAAAAACTGTAGTTATCTTTGTGATTACTAGATGCAGCAACATTTTAATGGTTTGTTTGACAGATATTTTATAGTTTAAGGCCAGAAGGGACCATTAGATCATCTAAACTGACCTGTATTTTACAGGCAATTAAATTTCACTCAGATATGCTATACAGCCTCATCAGCTTGAATTAAAGCATTTCAATCCTCATCAGACTATAATATGTACTATAGACAAAGCAAGAGCAGAACCTTGAAACTTAAATGGCAGTAGTTAATATGTTCAGATGATCTTAGAAGGGACGCCTCATACTGCAAGGGAAATGCCCTGTCAGACTGAACTTCAGGAAAAGATCCAAATCTGGCATTTGGTTTGAACTTGAACTGAAACAACACATGGTGAAGTATGCTGGCTGTCATAAATCGATGGAGATGACAAATGTATTTTAGATATGTCTATTATTCTTTTATTTTCCCTTAAGTAAAAAAGTATAAAAAATATGACTCTTTTTCCCATTCCTCTCTGCTTTCTCCATTCCTTCCTTTCCTGCTTTCCCAAATGTGAAAAGCTGAAACATGTGTGAAAGGACTGAAACATCCCCAGCCATGCAACTGTTTGCTGTGACTTTGGAGCCCAGCGACACAGGGCTTCTGCAGTTCTGCTTTGGTGGCACAGGAGACAGGTGAGCATGTTGTGAACACACAGTATGGATAGCCATTACACTCTGTGTTCCCAAACAAAACTGGGCACTTGGGCCATGGCCGTTTGTTCAGGACTTCTGGGTGTCATGAAGGCAGGTAGAGGCACTTCTCTGATCAGGTCACTTGGCATCCAGCTGTCCTGGACAGATGTGCAGCCTTGCTAGTGTGAGTCACTTCTTTTTGAATAATCCATTTCCTGACACTTCAATGTCAGCAGTAGACAGAGACTACTCCAGCCAAACTAAAGCAGTAGGACGCAATCTTTGCCTCCATTTACAGAGTAGTACAAGTGAAGTTCTGTGCTGTAGAAATGAATAAAGCCATTTTTAATAGTTTGAAACAGTGGAATTATATTTGGACTAAAGTACCAAGCCGAGAGCACATAAAAAATCTATATGGCCTCTGAGCAAAAACTATAAAACGTCAATAAGAAATTTAGAAACTAGTTAGAAAGTCAAGTGAGAGCAAGCTGTTTTTCTAGTCCAGTGATCCATGGGAGTAAATTTTTTAATGCTAAGATAGTGGCAGAAAGCAACAGAGGTGACAATGCAGGCTAAGAGATATTTGGTGGGTTAAATTTATATTAATTTCAAGCCTGCTGAAGTCTCGAAGCTGCAGATTTGATTTAACTGGTTCAGGAGATACAATCCACTTATTAATAAATCGCTACAGTAACCTCCTAAAGCAAGGAACTGTCCTCAAATGCTGGAGCTGGTGAGCACTAGTGGACTTTAGGTGAAAAAAATAGTAGCTATAAAGATAACTTATAAAATGCAGTGATCTGGTTTTGAACAGCCCAACAGTTAAACAAAAGATATACGATCGTTTTCTTATAACTGTAATATTAGCAGCTCTACATTTTTTTCAGTTCAAATTCAGGTTTTAAAATTCTTGATGCTTGTTACAACATATGCTCAAAAGAGATTACCATTTAGCAACTGGCTCCTTGCTGGAAAGTGCAGTTTAAAATACTTAGATCAGGTTTGGTATAGAAGTTGAACTTTTTCCCTATTTTTTATTTCTTTTTCACTAAGGGAAAAAACCCCACAGAGTTAGAAGTAACCTGAAACCTATTTAAATATTGTCCCTTGATGATACCTCTTGTTAAAGACCACGAAACATGTTTAGAAAACCAAGATCTTACTCCACAAGAGGCTCTGCAGCTACTTTGCAATGGTTAATACAGTCTTCATGGTTGATGAAGATAAGTACCATAAAAAGTTCACAACCAGGACAACTTTGGTTGTGTCTGACTTTATTGAAACTCCTGCCTCTGCTATTCTTGCTCCAAAGATTTTATGTGGTTCTTTTATAGATTTGAAAAATCTCTTTACAAATGAAGTACAAAGATTATCTTCCTTTTACTATTTTATTTAAGCTTAGGTATAGGAAACACCCCAGTTTCTAAGTTATCCTGTTTTCTAAGCCATCCTGACACATTTGACTTTACAGAGACTTTTCTGTGTAAAACAAAGAAATTAATCCATGACAAATCTAGTTCAGAGATTTACTTCTCCATTTAATCAGTTGCCCTCTTTCAGGTCTTCTCTGTTTCTTCTCTTAACTAAGCAATTTATTTCAGACTTTGTACTGTCAAGCTAATCAATGAGACAAGGATTATTTTCCAAAGTCTTGCATCATTTGAACTCTCTTAGACTGATGTCTACTTCGTTTTTTCCCCTCCGAGTGTTATACGCTTTTTTTAGATGAGTTTGGAGCAGGATAAGTTTTGTAATTCTTTTCCTCTCAAACTATCTGCATACCAATGCTGTCTGCTGTCTTACACTGCTCATTTGTTGAGACAGCAGAGATTTCACTCAGAGGGCTGAAAGCTGTGGTTTTCTTCCCTCTGTACTGGTATTGGTTTTACTTCTGTCATGCAAAAATTTCCTCTCAGAAGCAGGAGATGTATCACCCATTAAAACCTCATTTACTGCTTCCTGTTGACCTTACTAACTGACTTCAGCTGGCTGCAAGAAAAAATGCTGTGATATATTTATGTGCCTTTCTATGATGATGGTTCATGGTAGTGACTGCATTTATGCAAAGCAGTCTACTTTACAGAGTTGTGTTCTGGAGGTAAGAGCTGAGAAGCATCCATTATAGCACACAGTAAAAGGATGCATGTCTTTGTCTCGGTTCCTTCATTCCATAGAACAGAATCATAAAATCATAGAATGAGCAAGGTTGGAAAAGACCTCTGAGATCATC
>VZRE01013977.1:0-66751 GCA_013396775.1 Cephalopterus ornatus
GGGTAGAGTCCTTCACAGATCTTCGTTCGTGAAGCCTAGCCATGATGTTGTATGTTTGAGAAATATTTCTTCTGCCTTTGAGTTTCACAGGTGATCCCTTGAGGAAAAGTAAATAGGAGAATTTAATTTACTTCTTTATATTGCATATTTTTTTTTGTGCCAAACCTGTTTCTTAGCTTCCTTCTTTGCATTAGTAGCCTGTATTTTCTTATTCACCCTTTGCTCTAAAAACCTTCCATCACCATTGCTAGCTCTAATATCTGCCAGGCCCTTTTTCAGGTTAGGGCTATGAGAAGTGCAGATGATGGTTAGATTGTACAATGGGATTATGGAAGGATAATGAGAGGCAGTGAGAGCAGAGGGACAAGACACTCTGTGGTAATAAAAGGAAGAGTAAGCGAGTGAGAAAGAACAAATACTTTTGTCTCATTTTGTTATGCTGGTGTTGTTAAACTAATATGCTGATTGGCATGGTGTTCTGGCAGGAGGTGGTGCACCTTCCTCCTGGGCAAGAATTTTATATGAACAGGCCCCTTACAGCAGACTGCTGAATGCTGCCACAGCCAAAGCCCCCCAGGCATGGATAGCAGTGAGAGAGCTCTATAGTTGTCCAGTAATATATGTTGGTTGTCATCCAACGTGTGTTAGCCCCTTTGGGAAACTGACAAAAAAGAAGGGATTTCACAAAAAAAAAATGTATGAAGTTGTGGAGGTCCTTACTACAAGATTATGTAAAAGCTAAAAGCTTAAATCTTCAAGGGGAATCACAAAAAGCTGGAGGAAGTGAAATCCACAGTTTTTAAATATATAGAAACTTTCTCTACTTGAAGGAGAAACTGTGCCACAAAAGCTTGGAAGCTGAAGGCTCTTGGAGGTAATATTACCTATGTTTGCCCTTAAATTCACTTGATGGTGAGATAGTGTAACACGGTACAATAACTAGTATATTCTGAAATGAGCTGAAAATTTGAAATTATTATGTACATACGGATAATACCTCTTTTGATACCAAACTGAGCGTGGATATATGATCACAAAAACCACCAGAAATGCCAAAAAGCTATTATTTCTCACAAAATAACCAATCCCTCTCTTCTCTCTATGTTCAGCTTTTACAAGAGACCTACACACTTCCAAGGCAAGAGGATGAAATCAAAAGGGATAATTCTAGCAGAAGAAAGACATGCTCAGAAGATACAGTAGTTTTACAGCACAGTAATTTTCCCATGCCTATTCTCATGCTAAATCTGCTGTTCTACAGAAGGAAATTACTTGTCTCTTTTGCTGTTTCACAAATGTTAATAGTTTTATCATCTTTCCCTTGGCTAACATTCTCCTGTACTCAACAGATGACAGCCACTGTATTTACTGGAATTGTCTACATCTAGTACAAACATAATAGTCAAATCCAGTACTATTGCTCCCAAACTACATTACTGTAGAGTCTGCTGTTCCTGCTGTACACCTGATGAAGGGTTTGTATAGCTGAAAATTTTTCAGTTGGTTCCACCCAGATTAGTTCTAAAGGAAAAAAGATTCCGTATCTACAAACCTTGCACTAATCAAAAAATGCAAAACTTGAAAAAGAATGTGAAGGCCAAAGAAGCCCAAAGAGAACAAAACAAGATACATGAGTCATTACACAGTGGATGTGTTAGGTCTCTGTTAGTCAAAAAAAATAAAGACTAGGAAGAATGAGAAACTACTTTATCCTGATTAGATATTGCCTGAAAAATCCCCAGACGATTTAGGGTTTAGGGGCTGGTATTATCAAAGGATAGGTAGAAAGAGAACAACTTTTCCCTTTAAACACTGTTCACTCTTTCCATCACAAAAATAGGAAGTGTGGTGCAGTCCAAATTAAAGGAGAAGCAGTATCACAGCTTCCTGCTAGAAATTACAGGATTTCTGAGCCAGGGCTACTTGTGACAAATGCCATAGTCCTGGCATGTACAGTCTCTTTCAATGCCAGCATTTTTAACTGCTGTTGGGCAATGTGGCCACGTACTGCCAGATTCTGTCATCAGTACAAACAGAATAATTCACATGCACTTGGAACTCTGCAGGCAGATGGATTAGGGATGGACTTCAGAAGAACGATGTCATGGTTCTGCTTGATGTGGAGAGATGCAGTGTGACAGGACACTGAGACAATAAATACACTGGTGGGACCCAACACAAAAAAGATGTACACCTGTTGGAATGAATCCAGAGGAGGGCCATTGATTGATCACAGGTCTGAAGCACCCCTCCTATGAAAAAAGGGTAAAAGGTTTGGAGTGGTTCATCTCAGAGGAGAGAAGGCTCTGGGGACACCTTATAACACCTTCCAGTGTCTAAAAGGGGCAACAAGAAGGCTGGAGAGGGACTTTTCATGAGGGCACATAGGATAGGACATGGGGGAAGGGCTTTAAACTGAAAGAAGGTAGGTTTAGACTGGATACTAGGAAGAAATTCTTTGCTGTTAGGATGGTGAGGCACTGGAACAGGTTGTTCAGAGAAGCTGTGGATGCCCCATCTCTGGAGGTGTTCAAAACCAGTCTGGATGAGACTCTGAGTAACCTTGTCTAGTGGAAGATTCCCTGTCCAGAGCACTGGCATTGGAACTAGGTGATATCTAAGGTTCCTTCCAACACAAACCATTCGGTGATTCTATGATTCTATCCTGTTGTGGAAAAATCAAATTAGATGACGTAAGAGAAGGGAACAGATAAAATAGGAGAAAACAGAGATTTAGAATATTGACGTAAAACAAGAAAAAAAAAACCCAAGTGAGTATTTCCAAGTGAATCACTTTAATTATGTTGCAAATATAAAGTCCCTCCAACGTAACAGTCTCTGTATGTGAGTATCTGGAGTATGGGAATTGTGTGTTAACCTGTAAGGTACTTCTGTCTGCAGAGGATATTATACACAGACAAGAAATTGTAATGATAGAGTTACTGATCCTCTAACAGTTATGAAGGGAAATATCTAAATTTTACCTCATGTTCTGCAATGTGAGACTCCAACATTTTTGCTCTCGTCACATCTGAAGGTAGCCAGTGCTATGAAACTGCACCCTCTTCCTCTCCTGTAATAAGCCCTTAACAAGTGACATTTGTTGTTAGTGACATGTAAATTTGCTAGGGCAGCACCATTTGCATCACATTAAATAAGTTCCTGCTAACAGGTTTCCTGAACACCAACTATGCTATGGCTTATAATTTATCTTCATATATTTTGCTGTGCTGAAACACAGCATACAGGGGAAGAAAAGACAAAAAAAAGGACAGGGTTCTCAATCTGACTTACACAAATATATCTAATTATATTCTGTGCCATTAGCATTAAATGAATTGCTGTTTCTGCTGGGAGTTGAGAGCCAGCAAATTTCAGAGCTGTAGCTGTGCCTACTGCATCAAGCAGTGGAAATTTGTGTGGAAAGCAGTAGCTGTCTTTGATGATGTTCGTAACATGTTTATGGGTAAAACAGCCTCTTTATGATGGATATCTTGTTAAGTATTTTAATACAGGAAAATACTTAATAAACAGTTTAGCCACTCTCATCATCAACTGAAGGAACTCACAAGGCCTTCTGAGGTCATTGCATTAGTCATGTGCCCAGTTGTTTCAGGAATATGTGTTGCTTGCAAGGTATGCACGTTACTCATGAAATCTGCAGCTTCTCGAGCACTTGGCCTAGCACAGAATTAATGTAGATAATGTAGATAAGCTAAAAAGAATTTAATTTATGCTGAAATTTTACAACTAACTGAGGTGTTTTTTATTCTTTGTCTGCATTTTTTACCATTTTATTCCAAAGCCTGTGATACCAAGTGGCCTTTTTAAAGCCCCCAGGACTTAAATTTAGGTAGAAATATTAAAATCTCTCCAGTTATTTTAAAAATACAAATAAAGACTCTGTGTAATCTTATGTTGTTACTACTGCAGAAATAAGCACATTTCATATTTTGTCAGTATGCGCACCTACATATCTATATGTCTATGAGTTTCCTTTTTCCAGTCGTGCCATGAAAAATTATGTCTGCTTAAGCTTTTAGTCAGCTTCTTGTGTTTTATAAGACAAGAAATGGAATTTAAAAACATAACATTTTTTAGCTACTTTTTTTTAATTTAAGGATTGCTGTATGCAACATGGTACAGAACACAAACACATTGTCAGTCACTGCTTCAAATTAATGAAAAAACAACCAAGATATGGTGCAGTACATGAGAAGTAAAAAGAACTATTCGGGTTATCACTCAGTATATATTATTGAGATATTTGGTTTGTTATATTCCTAGTCCTGGCAGTCAGAAGCTATCTGAAATTGATGAAATACATGGAAGTTTCATGTCCCAAGCTTGTAAGAACTTTTTCATTCCTCCATTCTAGTAAATGAGGAATCTACCACTCATACCACTGCAGCACTGCTAAGATTCTCTAAGAACTGGAACATGGCATGGTTCCTGTGTGCAGGAAAAGGCCTAATGGAAAGGCAGAAGTTATTAATGGTATTAGCATAAAGATGTTTGCGTGGACTTTCTACAGATCACATCAGGGATCTGCTTCCCTGGTTTCAGATGTATGGTTTCAGAAGTATCAGGAGCAGATTTTTTGAGATTTAAACAAAGGAATCCACAGAAAAACTGTTAACTCAAGTTTGTCCTCCATCCTTGATGTCTCCTCTGCCAACCATGCGTAACTATCAGTACTGACTGTGCTCAGTGTGTGTTTCTGCAAAATGAGAACAATGATCCTGTAAAGTGCTTGGAGGTCTGAAGAAAAGAGCTTACTTTGAACATATACAAGGCTATTATGGCCATCTTGAAAGTCAGTTTAAATCAAAGGAGCTACCAAATGACAATAAAAGAAGAAAATGAGTGGAAATTTCAATTACATACCTGACAGACGGAAGGGAAACTTACACTGAATGGAATATCTGCACTGTCATAGAATCATGGAATGGTCTGGGCTGGAATGGCTGGAATCTTGCCTATGCCCCCTGAAATGAGAAGGGACATTTTCAACTAGATCAGTTTTCTCAGAGCCCCATCCAACTTGACCTTGAATGTTTCTAGGGTTGGGGCATTCACCACCTCTCTGGGCGATCTGTCTGAGAATTTCATCACCCTCACTGTAAAACATTTCTTCCTCATATCTAACCTGAATCTACCCTCTTTGAGTTTAAAGCCATTACCCCTTACCCTACAGGCCTTACTATAAGTTTTGTCCCCATCTTTCTTACAAGCCCCCTTCAAGAATTGGAAAGCCATAATAAGGTCTCCCTCAAACCTCCTCTTCTCCAGGCTGAACAACTCCAGCTCTCTCAGCCTTTATTCATAGGAAAAAGGATGACTAGCTAGTTCCAATTTCAAAGCACACTGAGATGTTCTCAGTGCGATGGATTAGTTTATCATTTCAGATTACATCAGCTATAATTTTATTAGGTAGAGGCCTTTGGATGCTATTTTGATGCCTGATAATTAGTAATAGTGATAAATTTGTAGTGCTTTGATGTTAGCTGTTCGTTTCAAAGAAATCATAGCTCTTCACCTTATTTTGTGTGCCAAAGTGGCGTCAGGTTGAGTTCACTTTCTCTTTCTTCGCTGTCCGGTTATGCAGTACTGAAACCCTTGGGAATTTATGCAGAGTCAACTCATCCTTGATCCTTCCCAACTCATCCCCATAAATAAGTACATCCAGAAGCATCTCCTACGCTTGCTGCTTTTGACAAGGGAGGAAGCCTCTCCTCTTCACTCAGAGTAACTCGCCGTGTCATACCAAGACTGACCTGGGCTTTTCCTCATCTGGGATGACTAATGTTTTAAATATTTATAAACCACTGATCACACTGAGTCATCTGCTGTCATTACATGAGTGTTTTCCTTCTTTTTTCCTCAGTGAAACTGTGCAGCAATTACTCGCTCTGTTTCTATGTGCAATACACTTGGAGGGTCTGGACTTCAGCTGTGCACCTAAAGACATCTCTGCAGAAGTTAGTGGAGCTTTGCTGATCTTTACAAAAACCCATCATCATATCTCAAAAAGACACCTGAGTCCCACATGGAGGTGTTTTGCACCGTTCCTTATGTTTTTTAAGTGATTTCTTCCCCAGTTGCATCAAGGCTTTGCTGGCTGATAAGCTCACTGTTACACGTTACTGTAAAGTTATTGCTGTGCAGCAGCACTGCGGTTTAACTCACTGCCTGATCAAGCAGTGTGCTTTGATTTGGGTAGTATAAGTGAACTTCAGAAAGCAAAAAAAAAGTTGAACCAAGCACCAAACTGTATGCTGAGGTGTGAAAAAGAAAGTGTGTATATGTTAGAGTATTGATATTCAAGGGTACAACCTGTGTATGAACAAGTATAAAGTAATGGTTAAAATTCCAGAACATTTTTTGCTTACTCTGGGACCATGACAATTTTGATAGAATACACATTTGGCAATGCCACTACATTCTTGCATTGACCAAATGCCTGACATTAACAGGAATCGTGTTTTTTTCTCACAGAATCATTCTCGGGTACATTTTTAGGTCACCCCTTAGGCTTTTCTCACAGGGAGTGGAGGAGGCATGACTGACTGCAAGCATTCCCACATGGGCTTTCATCTACTGATCTACACCATCTACTGGTGCACAGACATGGTGGCACAGCCCGTGGAACTGGCTCAGTCTGTTTCATGCATCCGACACAGCAGGACTTTCCCTGGAGCAGTCCACAGCAGTATGCCCACCACCACTGGTGTCCTCTGAGCTCTTTTTGCAGCTATATCCTTCATATTATGTATCCTTCATATGGGAATGAGAGCACTGTGCGTGCGTGCGTGTGTGTGTGTGTGCGTGCGCATTACCATTCGCCAACTCTTATATCCTGGTGTTCCTACCAAAGCTCATAACGTGTGGTCTCAGCTGCATCTCACTTTGGCCGTCTTAGAACATGTTTGGATACAGCTTCTGAAATAGTCCCTTGTCAGAAGCCTTTCTTACAATGAGTAATAGACATCTCAATAGTCCCTGGTGATTTTCAGAGCGTTCTTTGCTTGGATTGCTCTGGCCAAATCTGATACCACAGGGAAAACTCACAGCTCCTACCAAACCATGTGGGAATGGTGGAAATTGAGCACTTACAGGATGGGGCCATTTGGCATCATTCCTGCTGAGCAGGTCATCTTCTGTAATTTGCAAATCCCTGAATCCCTCCTCAGCACATGGAGGGGATTAGACACAGCAGCATCAACCAAAAGACTGACAGCTGTGATTCATAGTGAAGTGTTTCCTGCTGCGGCAGATTGTAAACACTGAAAAAGTGCAGGTGGCCTCTTCAGACAAAAAGGCACTTTTTTATTTCCCTTTTTTTTTTTTTTTCCAGTTCTGGTATGTCCTTTCTGTGGAGAACATATCTCTCCTTGTTTATTAGACTTGTTGGAGATTTATCTCTAAATTGAGATGAAACTTCCTGTAGTAAGGGTGAATACTCCAAAGAAGGTATACTACCTACACTGATGTTAGCAGGGAGGAGAAAGACTATGAGGGTGAGAAATCCTGACTTTCTGGAAGAGCACTGTGCAAAATACAGAGCCAGGATCACACAAAGGAAGGTTAGGCACATAGGTTTGGTGTAATCCTTCTGAAGAGCACCAATGTTAGTAAGTATGATTTAATTCACCTGTATCAGAGATTCCCAATTCATTTCCCACCCTATTAAGAGTGACAGCTCATCTATCTGCATTTGTTGGACCAGAAAGTGAGATAACGATACCTGACTCTTTTCTAGGGCTAGGAGATAGCATCTTAATAAAAAGTTCTGAAGTACTCCTCAATAAATAATAAGGAGTAATGGGACAGAAATGTTGAAGTTATCAATCAGCTTGATCTTAGGCAAATAAATTTTGCTTGAGCAGAAAGGTAAAAATCATTGTCTCCATCTTACACAGACTGGATGGAATTTCAGAGGGCACCTTCCTGTGTAGTAATAATGTACTATAGGTTTGCACAAATGAGTAACTCCCTATATTTATTACATATAAGAACAAGAAGGAGTTTTACGTCATCAGCTTTGACCAATTTCACAAGCCATTGCATTTCATGCAGTCACCCATGTATGAAAACACGTTATTTGACTAAAGCATGTCCTTCAGAATGGTTAATAAGGCTGAGATTGAAAACACCAAGAGCTGGAGGATCTTGCTCTTTGTTATCGACTTTAATGGGAACTTGTCCTTATATTTAAACATGTATAAAATTTCTCATTGAAATATGTATCGCTTAAGCTTCCAAATATGTCTATAAATTCTTCCAAGTATGTCTTTCTCCACTACATTTAAAACTTCTTGTGTATCCAGATTTTATTACCTGTTAAAGTACTTAGGCACAAGCATCGAGCCACCAGTCATGCTACTTATGACACATTAAATAGTCTGATCCTGTCAAGTTTCTCACTGTAAAACATTTTCTCTGGTCCTCAAAGGTCTTACACAAAGCCTATGTTGAGTATATATGTATAGTGAGCTCTGTTGGCTTGATTTCTCAGCCAATCCCTATTCCTTCCTTTAAGGAGGTTGCAAGACAGGTTTTCTATAAATCCATGCTGAAAAGTGAGAGGGAGAACAGAGATTTCTTTTAATACCTGTTAGTGGACAAGAAGAAAAAATGCTCTGGGCTGCTTGCAAATTCCCACAACAGAGAGTGTCAAAAAGCAAGGAAAGTTTTGTTGTTTCATAGATAATGGACATACTTTGCTTTTGGTCATGCACATGAAAATGTTGGTTTACTGTATGTTTTTTAGCATTCTGGTAGTAATCTGCTGTTTCTCCCTTCAGACAAAGAAGAAAAAAGGGATAACACATTCCTTAACAAAAAATGTGGTCTGGACAGGAAAGAAAAGTTTCACCCTCTGATTGCCTGCAGATGCTTTTACCAGATAGTGAAAAAAACATTTATTAAAAAAAACATTTCAGGAATTGGCATTATCACAGAATATGCTGAATTGAAGGGACTCACAAGGATCATTGAGTGCAAGGCTTAGCCCTGCAGAGGCCTATCCCCTAGAGTCACACCATGTGCTTGAGGGTGTGCTTCTTGAACTCTGTCAGGCTTGGTGCGGTGACCACTTCCCTGGGAAGCCTGTTCCAGTACCCAACCACCCTCTGGGTGAAGAACCTTTTTCTAATATCCAACCTAAAGCTCCCCTGACACAACTTCAGGCCATTCCCTCGGGTTCTGTCACTAGTCACCACAGAGAAGAGATCAGTGCCTGCCCCTCCTCTTCCCCTCAAAAGAAAGTTGTAGACTGTGATTATCACACTTTGCAAACTGTAATAATGTATTTTTTTAAACATTTAGAGCTGAAGCCTTACTCAGAGACAACAAATTGTAGTTTGGTAATTGTCCTTAGAATGACAGAATATGCTCCCTTTTGGTGATTAATGAAAATTATTATAACATTACCAAAACTTTAAATATTGCTTGGTGGAAAAAAAAAAATCATAATAAAACATACACTCCCTCAAAGTATAGCAAACAAATAATACAACATTTTCCTTTGATGAAGATGTAAGGTATCTTAAGACAGGAACAAGGGAATTTCTGGCTGGTTAAACATCTACAGTGTAGTCATCCATACCTAAACTTGACTACTTTGGTTACCCTTGGAGTAGCAGGAAAAAAGGCACTGATGTGACATGCATCATATAGTCTGTTTTAGATAGCTTCTTTAGGACAAAAAGAATCACAATCCTAATGTGCCTAGATGACAAGCTCAGACATAGAGATCCACATTTTCACACGGGTATTTAACCCCACCAATCCTGTCCTGGTCTCTTTCTCCTTCACAATATGCATAGCTTGAACCACATAATTCCCTTCTTCTTCCTCCAAATCCTCACTAAAACAATCGTGCCCACAGTCTGTCTCTACATGATAGTAGTTCAGGCTCATAAAGATTTCTTTCTGGTTGATCTCTATGCCCTTCAGTGATTTGGCAGGAATAGAGAAAGTTGCTTTCCTAAGCTGCAAGGCTGCTTTGGGTGCTGAGGAGTGAAGTGTCTTACCACTGTACAAATTCCTTTTTGCTTTACTTGTCAGCCCAAATTCTTTGGGTTCAGCCCAGGGGATTCACATCATAAAAATCATCTTCAACTTTTTTTATGATGGTTTACATGCAATACTTGTCAGAGGAGATAATCAGTTTTTGATGGTATCTGGCAGGAGAAATTTTCACCCCTTAGCACAAAAAAGTGGCTTGCAATATTCAACTATGGCGTTTCATGCACTTTTAAGAATTTCCAAAGAACTTGTGGATTTCTGCAGCTTCAGAATGATTTTGTGAAAGCTCCTATGGTTGTTCAAGTTGCAAGAAGTCTATTCTGTGAAAAAAAAAGTTTCTTTTCCATAAGTTTTGCTTGCCTGCAAAGGCACTAACCTTAAAAAGGGGTGGAAGTTGATCAGTGCTCTGCTTGTATCAGTTCCCATGGACATGTTACCTTATCAGTACCGCAGAACCTGTTACCTCTGCTAAACCCAAGAGTACCTGCTAATTGTGGTTATTCCCACAGATAGCAGAGTCCATGCACATAATATCTGCCTTCCTTTGAGATGCTTTCCTGAAGCTTGATTTTCTCACACTGATTTTTACTAGTCTGCAGAAGATGGGTCTGCACACTATATGAAGAACATATAGGTTAACTCTGTAATTACTCTTTTTTCTCCCAAGAAACCAAGAATTTCGAAACCAAGAATTCTATGAGATTTGGTTCAGCACATAAAGGTAGCAAAGTCGTAAAAACATCAAGACATCTGTTGCAGACATGAATCTTTCTTTGGTTTTGTTAGAAAAAGGCTTATAGTGGTTTTAGTGGTAAATCTCTCAGCACCTTTTCTTGATGTCCCCCAGTAAACATCAAACACTGCATCAGTGTTGCACTCACATGTGGTTAATCCACACTCAGAAACTCCTGCAACCCTACTCGTGGCAGAGTTTGTCTTTCAGGTCCAGAATCATTCAATCAGTGACAGAGCAGTCATTGTTTCAGCAAGACCCACAGTCTCTACTATCACCATTGCCTAGCTCTGTTATTTTATTTCTGCTGTCATGTATCTACTCTTGCCAGCAAAAGGAATAGGGCCAAGTGGGAAAGGCAATTCTCAAATGTGTCTCTTCTTTCTTCGACAGTAACACATATCTTCTTGCCTTGGCTGCACTCCTTTCTGCTGAGTGTGAGTTCTTTCCCTGACTTTTTCAAGCTTCTTCTTTCTCCAGTTTGGAAGCATTTGAAGTTTCTCTTCTGGCCTCTTACTATAAATTTTCTGTAAGGAAGAATCATTATTGAGGTGATTGTTCTTGATATCACTCTGTAAGTTCTTATAGGACCTACCTATTTTTTTCAAGCATTTTGAACAAAGCTTCACCAGTAGATATGACTTTCTGAAATCTAGATATCTCAATAATTCTTAAGCTATTTTTCTTTCATATGACACTAGGCAGTTGTCTAGCCTGCACCAGCCCCAGTATAACATCCATCAATGTGGGAAATCCAAAATCCATTTATTTTCCAAAGTACTCATCACTTACATAATTGAAGTACACTTCAAATAGGTATGTGACTGAGGAATATGTAAAATTATAAAGAGCTGAATCGAAATGTGCTTGGCATTTCTCACAAGCATTGCTTAGAGATTTTATGCTTCTTCAGAGCGGATGTCATCAGGGGTGTGATTATCCTCCAGCTAAGGAATAAATTATTTCCATGCCACTCTACGAAGAGATTTATATATGACTGTGGAACAGAGTGTGTCATTAAAATGCTGTCCTTCCATATCCTCTTGGGCACATATTTGATGTATAATGCCAGTTCCTATACTTATTTCTTGCAAATCTCCATCTTGGAAACATTTATGAATGGTAAAAAAAATAAAAAATAAAAATCCAGGTGATATTAAAGGTACTCTTCAAAAATACAGCTTTAAACAACATGCAATATTCCAATGCTACTGTTTTGCCTTTGCAATACAAGTCATGGTTCTACACGCTTAAGCTTTGTTTGACCTTTAGCAACTGATGTATCATGTGAACAGTGGTGGATACTTTTTGTTTCAGAAGAACTGAAAGTCTAGAAGTGGCCTATATTAATGTGGATCACTGGAACATCAGTGCACATAAGATTATTTAACCCAGTTTGGCCAAGATGTATGAGTGTATTGTAATTGTAAATCTTGGATGTAAGCAGGCAAGCATTCATGTGAGACTTGAATTTTGTTCCATATGTTGTTCTTATATTGTTGTCCTTCTGAATTAGTAATGTTATAAGTCTAAAAGTAGACTTGACAGAGCCAATGACGCCATGTAAATTGTTTTTCTTCATTCAGGTAATACAGTGCTATGCTCCTCGGATTTCATCTCCTCAGCTGGTACCTGCCTTTGATCAAACCCAGATGAATAAGAAAAACACTTATATAAGAACTGGCTATATATATTCCTCTTACAGTTTCCTATTATATGGAACTTAAACACTTCCAAGACAGAGTTCTTCTCATACATTGCTAAGGTCTAAAATAGGTCATACATATGGTACCTTAAAAGTGCCAATTTCTGTCCATGGACCATAAAGTCAGTTTAAGACGAAAGGCTCAGTTGTGGGTGTATATGCCTACTGAACACATTCTTGAAGCCTGACTGTGCTGATGTGGGCTGGAGCACCCTAGTTGTGGTGACAGGTGTTCACCGGCAGCATAACATCCTGGGGTTTTATCATAGTTTATGGATGCAAAGAATAATTATTTCCTTCCTATTAATTATTATTCCTTCCTAATAATTATTTTCTTTCCTATTATTCAGTAGGGCAGAAAATACCTTACCTATTTAGCATTTAAATAAGCTTCACAACAACTGCTAATGACTTCACAACAAATTCTAGGAAACTGTACGTTGAGAATTTTTCTTTCTATATATGACCACACAAAGTCTTAGCAAAAAAGAAGACTTCATCTCATCAGCCAGGGTAGAGAAATTGATGAATTTCTTCAGCCAAGGCACAGTTTGGGAAAAGTCTTCTCTTTCATCTACTAACATTGTGAGAAAAATCTTCATAAAACAGAAGCTGTTGTGTTGACCTTTAATGCAGGCTGGGGAGAAAGCCATGACTCATCCACAGCTGGTTCATCTTCTTGCACCTGACAATGTGTGCTGGTATAAAAGGAAACCGGCGGGAGAAACGAAATCAACTCAAAAGATTACAAGTCAAGAGTTACAATTTACTAAGAAGATTTCAATAAACACAGTGATACAGAGAAAATTGGTTTTAACCCCCAAAGGCAGATGTATAACTCAGCCCCCTGGGACAAGAAAAGAACAGTGTTCCTCAGCCCCTGTGCTGAGCACCCTGTGGCCCCCCGAGGTGCAAAGCAAAAGGAAAGGAAAACCTGTTGATCCAGATGGTGGTCGCAGTCCCGTTGAAGTAATGACTGCAGTCCTGTTGAGAGTGTCAGTCGCAGTCCTGTTGAAGTTCTGGTCCTCCTCTGGATCTGACAAGTGGTACCAGAGGTTCCCAAACCCCAAGATTACATGCTCAGGTTCAGATGGGAATGTCCAGTACCCTCCCCAAGGCAGGGAGTTTCACAATGAGTGATTTAACTTTGTGAGTCACGGGATATTTTTGGAGTCTTTGATGGTTTAGGTTGTTGGGGCTGCCTATTATGCCAGTCCAGCATGGCCCATTAGCAGAGATGACCCCTCAGGCTGGGTGTGAAGGTGCTAATGCCTTCTTGGAGGAGAGTTGGTGTGAAGGCAAAGAAACACTACTTTAACACCCAGTTTGTAGCCTGAGGTGTCAGATGTGCCCTGGGCAGCACTGCAAAGATCCGTTTATTAACTGCCCATCAGAAATGACATAGAGGGTGTGGAAGACACAGTTTTGGTTATACCCATATAATGATAGACTGGTCCCCTGTATCTAGGATACAATGACAAGGTTCTTAATGCCCGTCTTCTTTGCTGCAGCATTCTAGGTCTGTATGTATGTATATCCTCTGCCTCTCTGTCCTTATTTTTATTTCTGTCCGAAAATATATTTTTCTGTACATGATTTACATTTTTTAGACATTTCCTGGAAGTTTCATCTCTGCCAGAGTCATTGTTGCCTTGCTTTCTTGACAAAGTATTGATCACAAGTTATTTCGCTTGAAAGCTGTTGTGACATTTTGATGATCTGTAAGTGCTGTATTAGCTTCATTCAAATTTCTGGAAATGTCAAGAACTGGAACATGCTGGCAAATCCAGGAAACCTCTCAGAAGAGTATCCCTTTAACAGACATCCTGGAGAGACAGCTGTGTGACATTGGATCTTCAGAAGCTAGTGAAGTTCATATGTTTTCTTTCCTTCTTTGGAGAAGTTTCCACTGGCTCATCATTCTTTAGGGCTTTATATTTGCAATGAGAGTTCCCTGTTTACAGTGAACTGCTCATTGTTCCTCCCCTAGATTTTCATCAGCATCCAAATAAACAAAATAAACAATAAATAGATAAAAAAAATATACAAGCAGAACAAAAAATTGTCACAAAATTGTCACATTCCTACTAACATAGAAAACACTAGAAGAAGAACTCGGTTTACTGACATGGAGAGACAGTCATCTAAAATTTTGCGAGGTATCAATTCTCCCCTGATTCAGGAATGACGTATAGAGTCATCCCACCTGCAATGAGCAGAGCATTGAGCCATCCTTTTCATGGGCCTCACAAAGCTGCCGTGATAGAGGAGTGACTAAGGTGCAGAAGGTGCAGTTGTGCTTTGAGCTTTAGCAGAGATCTCTCGGAAGGACTCTGGTGAGGACCATGGTGCTGACTGCAACAAATAAGCGTGTCTGGGACAGCACAGCCTTTCGGAGCCAGGTCAGACCTGCATCCGTTTAGTGCTTAAAACAAACTGCAAATTAGGGTAGTGAAAGGCAAAATATCTCCTGTTAGCATGTATTATCTTATTAACTAAGGACTTAGGAGAATCTTTACATGCCCTATGTCAGTAAAGTAAACTGTAGCCCTTCAGCTGCATACTGTACTTGTTTTAGAAAATGAAAAAACTATTCCAGGTGAAGTTTTTTCATTGCTGGTGCCACAATGAAAACAACATAGAATTTTTTTTCTGCATACTAATAAAGCAACCATTCTGTTTAGCACTTCTAAATTTAATAGTGGTCATAAATCTTCTGACTAGCTTTCTGAAGTGTCAGGGAATTAATGTTTTATTTGGTCTTTTCTCTGTAGAATAGCAACATTTGTGATCTTCCAATGATGTGTAAGCCAATCTATCATTTCTTAATGAGGAAATATGAGAGGATCATACTGAGATCAAATCATTCATGTTTTCTACTCACAGGGCCAGGAAATTAATAATCACTGATGACTTTCCTCTTCAGTCATGGCACCACAACTCAGCCTTAGTTTGTGTCTGACTGAAGCCTCTCAGGGAAACATTTCATGGCCATTTTCTTTTCCTGAGGAATGGCCAATCTTTTCTGAAGTGCCCCTAACAAGCACAAAGCAGAATGAGCTTGCTGTGCAGCTGCTTTAAGCAAATGGCTCTCATCCTGGCAAACCTGTGTGCTTGCCGCTGCTCAGCACCACATCTTCCCACCTTCCGCCTCTCCTGGATTCAGCCTCTGCCAATGAATTTCTCCAGCTTGAGTTTGTAAAAGTAATCTAATGAAATATTTTTTTAAAAATAATCTCCAAAAGAGAGGTTTTATTTTTAGTCTAGATCATTGATCCCTTGAGTTTACATTGACACATCTCTAGGAGGGTTAATTTGGGATAGATTGGAAGCAATAGGGATGGAAAGATGGGGAAAAAGGTCCACAAACCTACTGATTCATGAAACCACATGCTCTGTAGTGAGCCAGCTATTTCCATTTACACTTTCTGGTTTTGACTCCTTGTACTTTTGTTGCAAATCTTTTTGTCCCTTCTGTTTATGAGATGATCAAAGCTAGTCAAAGTTGCACCGCTGCAAACAATAAATGAAGTTTTATTGCCCTGAAGAAATGTTTTGATTTCAATGAAGCTTCTATTGACTTCAGTTCAGTGAAAAAAATCCAGTAAAGTAAATTCTGCATCTGAAAACTTTTTGCTTTCAAAGATCTCTCAAATTCTTACAAAGGCAATTGAGAAAAATAATAAACAAATCTTTAGGTTAAATGCAGAAAATTCCCTGATGATTAAAGATAAATTGCCCAAAGATTGAGCAAATGAAGAAAGTATAGTCTGTTCAAGATATGTCTTTAAAAGGTTGTTATTTTGATCAGATTCCCAAACAAAATGATTGTGTTTGTTCCTTTGGCTTTCTAGAAACAGAATCTTTCAAATTATACTTTTTCACTGAAGCAAAACAAAATGGATACCTATATCCTGTCATCCTGTCTTGTTTATATTTACATGATATATATATGTCTGTGTGTGAAATATGCTTCTATTTTTACTAATTAAGCTTAAGATTAATAAAATTCAGATTATGTTTTTCAAATAATTTAATTCATCTTTATATTTGGGTAAAGTAAACAATTTCTAACAAGAAACTTACAAATATTCTTTCTATCCAGGAGTTCTCTGTGAACAAAGCCTAATTCTTCCCAGTGTAATTGCCATTCATTATTATTTCCTCAATAATTCATGCAAATAATTTGCAGTCATAGTTCATTCTTAAGTAGGTTCATTGAGTCCATTTGGATTCTGAGCTATGTTGTTTAGCATGATCATTCTGTATGTTTCTATTCTTGATGGCAGAGGCAATTGAATCAAACTTTTCATTCAGCATAAGTGCTCTTCTAAATTGGGATGGATTTATGTGTGTGATTTAGTACTTTTCAGTGATGGAAGCAAATTGACTGCAACTCTTTTAACCAATTTTCTGGTGCAACCTGAGACTTTTGATGACTAAATTCTTGAATTCAATAGTTGGTCTGGAACAAGCTGTGCTGTTAATCATCCTGAATGTAAATTTGCTGAAAGATTGTTAAAAGGCAAACCAATGTTTTAAACATCAAAGGAATATTCAGAAAGGTAGTTTTAGTCTGCTGTTGACAACATCTGGGTATAAATATTCTCACTAGCCCAAGAATATGTACCAGTGTACTTTATAGAAAAATCACAGGGGAAAAAAAAAAAACTCTGCTGAAATATGGTAAATTGGTTTGTCTTTGAAAGAAATCCTCAGAGAGAGAGAGAGAGAGAGAAAGAGACCCCTTCCTCTGACTGTTGATTTCAATCTCAAGAATTGCAGTGACCAAAACTGCCTGAATTGAACAGAAGAGAAGGAAAATTAATTAATTTCTACTTGAGGTAACAATTTAGGTATCTTCACTCAGAAAACTGAGTTTGGGGTGTTTTTTTATATTAGTTTTCTTGATTTTGCTATTTTTTTTTCCTTAATGCTTTCTATTTGCCAAGCTTCAAGTTCTTACTAATACCATTACTACAAAGCTGCTCAGTTTATTGGCAGATAAGATGATAAATAACTGCTTTAACTATGACATTGTTCATCTGATATTTGACCTGATATTCATCTGATATTTGATATCTGATAGTTAAAAGTGGTGTAACATGGAGGAGCGAGTCCCAGTGGAGAGAGGCAACTTCTCACAGTAGGGGCACTGGTATCAACACCTGAACATACAGACACACTAGGATGACCAAATACCTATAGCTGCTTCAGCAAGGCATTAAATGCCTGACTTGAGACAACTTCCTCCCCACTCTCAAAGGGCAAACTAATTGTTTAGGTTTTACAATCTAACACATGAGACAAAAACTCTGGCAAACGGTTTCTCAGTGTTGTCAGGCTGTTTTGAGCAATTTAGGAGCCAGAACGGCACTTCAGAGTCTGAGACCTCTATGAAATTGCAGGAACCCCCTTCTCGGAGAACGTGCACTGAAACTCTCTGAGAAGACCAGGATCTGCACTGCCACCAAAGAAGAACACCAAAACCCTCACCTGCCTGGCACACTGAGGAGAGACAGTGTTTGCCACAGCCAGGATCCTTCTTCTGGTGCCCAGAAAGACTAGATCAAGAAATTCTTCATTCTGCTTATAAGATCTCTCAGACATTGTTGAATATGTGAGGCTGCTGCAGCTCTACATCCCCAGGTCCAGCTGGCAGCAAGGCTGAGCATGTGTTCCCTGTTAGCACACACACAAAATGCAAACATACACATATATATATAGCTGGCTGCACAGATCAGCACAGGCAGAAAACACCCATCACTCAAGCAACTTGAATTGCAAAGACGGCCCAGTCCTATTCCTCCTTTTCTGCTGATGGGGACTGAAGTCCACTAGTGTAATCCATGCATATGTGTATGCACTCACAGAATGGATCCCTCCAGCTTGAAAGGACACTCAGCCCATCCTTTAACCCTTCTGGCACTTGCACCTATGAGCCCCCGCCAATGCTCTCCACACTCCTGTGGTCAGGAATCCCCCTTAGGCAGGGTGTTAGGGAAGAACATTTCCTGGGGCTATGCCCTGGGTGTTTGCCAGGTCCAGGGGCTGCTCAGTTTCCTTGGACACTTATCAGTGCCTGGGTCAGGGGCTAACTGGGCACCACTGGGTTGGGGGGTTCTCACTGCTGTTGCTCCTCTGCTCCTTTGCATTTGCAGCAGCCAGCCCTTAATCACAGCACCAAACACGATCCTACTTATCCACTACTGATGCGCTAATGGTGTTAATTGGCAGTAAAACTGAAAGTCACATTCCTGTTCGTTAGATTTTAATGCCCCAGTTTATACAATTTTTTCAACAAACCCTTTAAAACTGACTCACATTTACAGTAAATGTGCTAAATTTGACTTTGTGCTCATCAGTAGCTGCCTGAGTGCTGCTGTGGTCAGAGGTGTCCCATACTGACAGGGCAGAACTGACGGAATTTAAGTCCAAAATTAGCAATTATTTTTTTGTTCTGGTTTTTGATTAGTATTTTTTATCTTGTCAACAGTATAAACTTATAGCCACTTGCTCAGTGGATACTTGTTGTAAGAATGAACATAGAGAAAATATTTAGATAATCATCTTTAAAAACTCAAGAGGCAACTATGGCAAGGACCTCAAGCACAGAAGTGCATGTGTAGCAGATATCTACAGTGTATAATTCTCATTTTAGTAAAAGCCTATGTCTGGAAGTTTCAGCGGAAGCTGAAGGATTCCAGCTGAGGTCTTTACTGAGTGGAGGTGGACCTTGAACACTGTATTTCACCTAATATTGACAACATGCTCTCCAGGGTTGGATTCACAGGCATCCAGAGAGCACACTCCTGACTGTCTGGTAGCACCTCTACATGAGTCTGGGATCAAACTGGCCACGTGGAATTTCTGTTAATATCCTTAGCCAATATTCCAGCAAAATGTATCTCCTGATCAATGCTGTATTGCCACACCCTGTTCTTCCAGATCTGTTTGATATGATGACTTCTGTTTCTAGGTCATCCAGCTCAACAAAGTCCTGCTCCAAAGAGCTAATCAAGCAGCATAAAAAGGAGTCTGTTCAACAGGGTCAGATATCCTGAGTGAGCCTTTTCTGTAGATTTCTGTTTGCACTTCTGACAGCAGCATCTTTAATAAAGGGCTGGATACAGCCTTTCATGTTTTCATTCAAAGAGCATTTTCAGGAAAAGCAGAAATGGGCCTAACAAATACAAGGTCTAGGGGAATGGGGTGGAACCAACAATTTTTGTTTAAGGATTTACTGATTAGTAAACTAGAACCCTGCACTTTAAAACAAACTGATCGTCATTGTCCTTTGACTGTTGCAATGCAAATTCGCAGAGGAGCTTAATGGGTTTGAGAACACCATGTGTAAGTGTAAGGTCTCAGGATTCATTACTCTGGTGGATTGCTCCAGTGAAGGCACATGTCCACCTAGTATTTACCTGAGCTCAACAAACATTTCAGTAAATCTTTGTTATCCTGTTATGTATGTGTGGCAGATGGCCAGACTTAAAGAATGCTGGAGCAGAAAGTATTGAAATCCTCGCCGATATACTCCAAAGGAGCCGAGGAAAGACTTCATGCCTTGTCCACTTATAGAGGCCCCAGGTGACCTTGGTGACCACCAGCTGCCTGATCTGCTCTGGTTTTGGAAAAAAACCCAGAACTTTCTGCATTTTCCAGAGTCTTATGGGTGTCCACATTGAGATCAGAGATGAGTGGTGTTCCTCTAGGGTCTGTACTGGGACCAATACTATTTAATATCTTCATCAGTGACATGGACAGTGGGATGGAGGGCACCCTCAGCAAGATTGCAGATGACATCAAACTGAGTGGTGCAGTTGACACACCTGAAGGATGGGATGCCATCCAGAGGGACCTGGACAAGCTCGAGAAGTGGGCCCATGAGAACCTCATGAGGTTCAACAAGGCCAAGTGCAAGGTGCTGCACCTGTGTCAGGGCAACTCTCAGTATCAATACAGACTGGGGGGATGAAGGGTTTGAAAAAGAGTCCTGCCAAAAAGGACTTGTGGGTACCAGTGAATAAAAAACTAGGCATGACCTGGCAATGTGAGCTCACAGCCCTGAATGCCAACAATATCCTGGGCTACATCGAAAGAGGCAATATGAGTAAGTCAAGGAAAGTGATTCTCCCCATCTACTCTGCTCTTGTGAGACCCCACACAGAGTACTGCATTGAGTTCCACAGACCTCAGCATAGGAAAGACATGGACACATTGGAGATGTCCAGAGGGTGGACACAAAAATGCACTTCTCCTATGAAGCCAGACTAAGAGAGTTGGGGTTGTTCAGTCTGAAGAACAGACAAGTCTGGGGTCACCTTATTGCAGCCAGTACCTACAGGGAGTTATGAGAAAGATGGGGACAGTCTTTTTTAGCAGGGTCTGTTGCAACAGGACAAGGGGTGCTGGTTTTAAACTAAAAGAGGATAGATTCAGACTAGATATGAGGAGGAGATTTCTCACATGGAAAGTGGTGGAACACTGGAACAAATTGCACAGGGTTGGGCAATCCTCCATCCCTGGAAACATTCAGGTCGAGCTGAACAGAGCTCTGAGCAACCTCATCTACTTGAAGATGCCCCTGCTCATTGCAGGGGATTTGGAACTGTACAACCTATAAAAGTCCCTTCCAACCCAAACTATTCTATGATTCTATGACTGGCTCTGGCTACACAAGCCCCAGCTGTGGTAGTCACTTCTCCTGTGGATCCATGGGAAGGATCCTCCTTCCAAACCAGAGACCAGAGCAGAGGTGGTCACATGCCTAATCTGGTGAATGACACACAGCTATTTTTAAAGGCATTTAAATATCTAATTCTGCTGAAAGACTCAAAACATTTTTAAGGGTTCACAGGACTCTGGCTTGGGCATTGCATGATTTGCAGCTGTGCAGCTGTGCTACAACAATTTGGTAGTTTCTAATCACAAAGTATGATAGCATCCTCAAGCCAAGGCAAATGTCTGCCAGCAGGCTCCTAGGCACCCTGAGAATCCCACCAATGCCCACTTGAAATGTATCAGCATTTTGTATCGACTATCAGCCGGTCAATTCATGGTAGAAGAACCTTGAACCCTTTCTATTTGGGATGAATTTCAACTTGCCATTCCAAACAGTCTCACAGATTTCGCTATCTGTTCTGGCCATTTGCTTTCTCCTCTTCCTTCCTGTTGTTAAGACACAGAATGAAATCCACATATTTCTGGCAGCATATTGAACCAGAGGGAACGTTTTCATTAAACCCAGAACTGAAAATTGTATTGTAATATCTGAGATGCTAAAAAGTCAGGTTTTCAAGTCCAGGAGATTTATAAGGTTTTAAGAGTCTTTCACTGAATCTTCATGCTACTGGAGAAAAGCTTTTAGAATCCGCCAGAGATATATCATTTCAGTGTATATTTATGCACATATATATGTGTGGTTTTGAGTTCTGCCCACGTCTTCAGTTATTCTCAAGAATGGTGGGTATAATCCAGCTTGGTTTTCTTTTGCAGCAGTTCCAATCAAACAGAATACAGAATACCTGTGTCCTTAAGCTACTGTCTATAAGAACACTTGCCAACCTAGTACAGGACTTAAGCAAAATCTGTGTCTGATGGATTTCTCACTGTGCTATAAAGTGTTTCTGTATCTCTTCTTCCCCACTTTTTAAGAGTTACAGACTCACAGTCCTTCCTCTCTAATTGCTGAAAATTCACCTTTCTTCTCCCCACTTCTCTTGTTTCTGTGAGCTATCAATCAGCAAAGAGGAACTAAAGTCATAAACATTAGCACTGACAAAATCCAGGTGATTCCTGTTGCTCAGAAAGCAAAATTTGTTTTTCTAATTGAGACATTTTGGATACTGCTTAATGGCTTCTGGAAAATATATTGCTGCTTGTACAGAATGCTTTGATAAAGAGAAAGTTACTTTGCTGAGTGCACTGGTAGCCTGGTTCACTGGCCCTGTTGAAATGTTGTTCTTCACTTCTCCTGAAACTCTGCTTTCTAATTTTCTGTGTTAATAATCCTCTGAGTATCCTGATATACATCCCTAAGTACTTCACAGAGAAATAGTCACTCTCTGGGAACAGTTTTTCGGGTTTTTTGGCATCTGGGGGACACTAAACCTCAAATGAATGAATACTTGCTACCAAACAGCAAAGACCTTGTGCTTGCAAAATAAAATATGCCAGTCAAGATCTTTATTATATCCTTTACTTTGTCCAAAAAGTGAACATCTGGGCATCTTTCCGAGTCACATGCAGCTGTCTGTAGGAGGCCTAAAAATACAACATAAAATACCTCACTCAAAAGATTCTTGAGCTATACTTGTTTGGTTTCTCATTCACTTTCATTTCAGAAAAAAAAATATCTTTGAACTAAAGACTTAGTTTCTTATATCTGTATTCCATAAAAGCTGAATATCTTATGTGAAATGACAGAAAGAACCAGGGCACTAAATTATTCAGAGGCTTGCTGAGAAGATATGGGACTTGTCATAATGAAGGTTAAATCCCAGTCCAGGTTGCTGCTCACTCAAAATTGCTTCTGTCGATTTCAGTAGCTGAGGTGAAATGTGCTGTTGTTCTTATTGTAGAGCCTTTGTCATCAGTTCTCTATCGTATGTGTCTGCACTGTGCAACATATTTAGAGTCTTGTGGTGCCTGTTGCTGTCTGAAATGAAGCTGTTTGAGCATCAGCAAGCTGTTGGGTGCAGGAATGGGTTCTTCCCAGGGCTGCTGGCAGAGCAAGACTATTCCCAGCACCTGAGCTACTTTCAAGGGAGGTAACTGCTCAGCATAAAAATATTTCAGTGTGATGTCCACGTTTGTGGCTGGAAGAGCAGTGGTGAGTGCTCAGCTGGAGTTTGCACAGGGAGCTTGCACATGTGGCCAGGGGTGACCCAGCAGTCAAAGCTGTTCTGATAGTGAGGCAGGTCTGCATTGCATCTGCCCACATGGTGCCTGCCCACTATGCAGTGGGCGTCTTTCTCATGCTGTTGGTAAAATGTGCCTAAAAATACCATATGCAGTTAAAAAGCAAAAATAAAAATTCATGAAAAACAAAGAAGAAGTTCTACCTTCCATTTCTTTTCTTAGCTTTTCTGGGAAAGTATGGATAAAAATGACAAAGGCTGCTTTCTGTGAAAGAGGTCCAGTGGTCTCCTGGAGGAAAGAGTGCAAATGGAGAGGTTATGAGGAATGTGGTGGCTTCTCTATAGGAACACTACTCCCTCACCATCACCATAACAGAGTATTTTGAAAGAAATAGTGAACCTTAGTGTAATATTTGCTCCACAATTTCTGCTTCCACAAACACTGCTGGCATGTCAGTGAGGTTTTACCAATTTTAAGTTCATTATGGATATCTAAGAACTTCTTGTAAAATCTGAATCCTGCACTGGTTACTATTACTATTACTGGTTACTGTTTACTACAGGATGGCATTTTGGTGTCATATGAAAGAGAGACTAGAAGTCTGGACTTCACCTGACAAAGCTTCTTGGTTTCACACGGGAGGAAGATAGCTGGTGCCATTTTAATACCTCTTCCAGCTTATGAATTTAACTAGGGAAAGCTCCTATTTTCTCCATGTAGGCCCACTGAAAGTAGGAAAATTCCTGCTGTTTTTAAGTGCAGTCTTGTGGAAACCATGGCCAGGCAGTGGAGCCAACAGGATGGCTCCTTTGTGGGTGTTCTAGGACTCCAGATCTATATCTACATAGACATACCAAATGGCAGAGAGCCAGGGAGGAACCTTACTCTCTTGAGGCCAAGGAGCATCAGCTGGTTCTTGCCTACATGGCTTAGGGGTCACCACAGGAAAGAGCAGAACAGAACAGAGCCAACTGTAGATATAATCTACAAACATTTGGCTTTGAGTGTTTCCCAGGTCCTGTGTAATGTGTTGTGGCTTTATGAGAAGACTACACTCTTTTGTACATTTTTTCCGTTTCAGAGTACCTTATAATGGTGTTGTAGGTCATCAGAATTCTGTTTCTATAGCCTGAAACTGAGTACATGTGTTGAATACCTTGGTCTGGGGCAGGAGGACACATGAGGGTGCTTGAGTGTGTATAGGCAGCTGGGATAGCATCAGAGTGGGAGGGCATCAGTGTGGGGCATAAGGAGCCAAACCTGCTGCAGTGTCATTCATAATGTCTTTGGAGGGCTCTTTCTGGAGTGAAGTATACTTCTATTTTGCCCAGAAGAAAACGGGGTGAAATAGCCCAAAGCCCAGCAGGAAATGAACCATTAGCTAAGCACTGTAGCCAACCGAGGTGAGATGTTAAAGCTCTGTTCCTGGTTTGTTCTCATTAGCAGTGCTAATGTAATTACTGTCTCTCTAGATTTTTCAGGTTTCCTATGATCTCCTTGTGATCCACAGAGTTTATGGAACTATCTGTCGCTCATTCTGCAAGGAGGCAGCTACCATCACACAGGGAACCACAGTGGGAGATTTTCTTTTGCCCTCTTCCTGCTGTGAGATTTACGTCAGGAGATGCAATGACCCAGTGTGACTATGCAGGAGCATTTTGTCTCCCAGGTGTCTTTTTCTCTCTGTTTTTAAGAATTCTAGACCGTGGTGTGTCATGTCTCACAACACAACAGCTTCTTCCACTTCCAGTAACAACCCTCCAGCAGTCCAGCCCATCATGGAGAGGATCAGCCTGCCTCCATACATTTGATGAGAAAAGGAAGTCAGTATTTTTTTAGCTCTGCCTTATTTTGCCTGTAGGAGAATCAAAGACTTCAGCCTAAAGCAGGTTTCTAAACCCGTTCTGAGAAACCAAAATAAAAGGTTTCAGATTTGCAGATGAATCAGAATTTCCAGGAATCAGAAGAAGCTGTAGTTCAGCAACAGTCCTGAAAATAAGGCTATGTTAATGCAATAACCGAGCCCTGGTCCCAGGCTTGCAATGTTTGGAAAATCAAGCTGTAAACATTAAGCTTCTTTCTGCATTTCATTTTGCAGTAATACTTAGTGATACTGAATTGGGATTCAGAATTCCAATGAAAAGTACCTAAAAGACACTGTGTTCACAAATGGCTGCTTACGCATTTGCATAGAAAGGACTTTAAGACTTCCCTAGAACAACTTTTCAGGTGCTTGCATCTTATGATCCACAGCAATATTCCATAAATGTGACTTTCTGAAACTATAGATGCTTTAAGATGTCAGAAATTTCTCTTCTGTGAGAGGAGATATGGGACTCCTTCTCCATCATGGCAGCCTCCTACTTCCAGAGAGCGCCGCACAGCCAAAAGCATTGAAAAGCTCAGATAGTAGTGTTGTGTGAGTTTGTAAGTCTTCCAGTAAGTGCTGCCATTACAAATAAAGATAGCAGAACTGGGACAAAATTCGAAGGCATTTTAATCAAATGATGCCCTGCAGACACAAGCCATGAAGAACAAATCTAGTCTATTTAGCATAGCTCTTGCCACAGTATTCTGACAAAGCTTTTGTTACTAGTGCTCTATTACTATACCAGCATTCACCTTCTATTGGATTCACAAAGTAAGGTTCAAATAGTTGCTATGGCAGAGATTTTTAAAATGTCTTCTTTCTTAGCATCTCTCAAGAGAGAAGAAGTTCACTTTAAGGAAAAAAAAAAAGAGAGATGAGAATGTCAGTTTTAACGTACATAAATATCTGGGGGTTTTTGAGTTCAGACCATTGCAGCAATAGTTACTGCAGTTTAGCAGTAGAACTGCAAACTGGTAAGCTGAAGACCACAAATCTTCAGAGCTACAGCAACTGTAGTACGAGTGTTGGTTCTGGGTTACTTCCTCTCAGCAGGAATTTAGAGAGAATGCAAACATCATTTCCAAACAAGTGTTTTAAGGTGGAACAGCATTCTGAAGAAGATATATCTTCTTTAATTGTTGCTGATGAGTATGCTAAGAGAACTTTTAACAATTTGGAAATTTTATTATTCGTCAATTTACTGCATCAGGGTTTTTTCAGAAGGATTATTTTTATAAGTACCTTAATTCAAACTGTAACAGACAATAGACAGCCTCATGACAAGTCTACATGTTGCAGATAAAATTCCAGTAGCAAAAGGTCAGGTCCAGTAAATTCTTTCAGAGTAGATTAGGAAAACAAAGACTGAGTCTTTTATTCCATCAGTTCTTCCCTGAGATACAAGCCAGAATTAATAGAGGTGCTACTGGTATAAGGAACAACTGAGTGTACCCTGTGTGCAATCTTAACACACTGGGTGCAATTCTACTTTGATAAATTTAATGCTTTGCGCTATCTTATTGCTGACAATGGTAAATTAGTTTTGGTAGTTGTCATTTGCTGAGTATCAGTTGAAAGACAACCGAGGTTGCTAAACTAAAGTACCTACTGTAACCTTACCAGGTCAATAGTAAACAGCTCACTGAATAATTCAAGTTGGAAAGGTTTTGAGTGCTTCTGAAGGCAAGAAAAACAGTAGGTGCGCAGATGCTTGCAATGCAGACTGCCTGTTCAGGGATCTAACTTTTAACATCCATTTTGTAAGATCATTGTCGTATGCAATCAAGGCTTTGCAAAGCTGCAAGAGAGGTCTGCCTCTCATATAGGAAAGACAGAGAGGGCAGATGTGAAAGTAATGCAGTATTGGAAGAGCAACTTCTTCAGTAATCTCTGGTTTTGTCTGCAAGGGAGGGGGAAGGGAATGGAATAGTCTCCTTTCACATCACTATGGTATAAATCTGCCTCATCTTTGATAGCAGCTACAGTGGTAAGGAAAAGGTGCAGGTATCTCACTGGCAGTTGCAAGATGATTTCTACTGGACACAGTCTTGTAAACTTAACATTTACCCAAGTGGTCTATTTAATTCTGTAGCTGCCATCTCACAGAGCTATGTACCAGGTGCTTCAGATACTGGTGCCACAGCTGGGATTTCTTCTACCCTACGAGAAGCTTCTCCTCCATACTTGTCAATCAGCAACTGAATTATTGAATATTATTGAGGATCATTTTGTGGAGGACTATCTATTTATAACTACAGATTTTATTACAGTCCACATAGTTGAGGCCTCTCTTATCTCCTGTTTCAGTGAATTCCACACGTTAATTATACCTTGTGCTAAAGTCGAAAATATGAAAAATTCTGTTGCATTTTCTGGAAAAGAATTCTTCAAAGGCCTTTACTCAGCTCTTCAGGCATCTTCGGAGAAATGCATACCCGTGTGGAAGGTCATATCTTTTGAACTATCTGTTGGAAATGAAAACCTGATATGAATAGTTTTTAAAAAAATAAACAAAACCTGAAAAACACAACCCAAACAAAGCCACAACAACAAAAAACAACTCACATTGTATATGGATTTGAATCCAAAATGCAGAGCTGAATCCTGCAAACTATGTGCGACAGAATCCAAATGCTTATTCTAGTTTGGTTTCTGGGTCAGGTACACTAAGTCAGAAATACAGATCCATGCTTGTCAAGGAAAGGGGAGGCTGGTGAAGCCAGATGGGAGTGATGAACCTTGTTAGGGGAGGGTTTGCAAGCTGAAGAGAGGGGACTGGCACACAGGAGGTCTCAGCCCAGAATCTAGCTCTGTTCTAGAATTGCTGGGTCCTTTAAATCAAACTTGCAAGTGTTCAGTCTTTCTGAGACCCCAACTTTGAAGCTCTTGATATGGCAATTAATTTTGCAAAGTTCTGCTCCTGAAGCCAGTGTGAAGCAACCCTTGCAGTGCCAGCAGTGTGCTGATGACCTGGCTACTGCAGTGCTCTCTGCTACCCGCTGCGTTGATACCACTGCTTTCATTTCTGGTCTGTAGGATTTCACATAGTGATAACAGGGATTTTGCCACTGAAATTTCTTGTGATTTTCATCCACTAATTTTAGCAAAAAGGGGATTTGATAAACTTCAACAGACAAATATTAAGAAACAGATTTTTTCCCGCTACTCTTCTGCTTCCCCTCCCTCCCCCCCCTCCATTTTTATACTGCTGAATCTTTCATTTAATTTTCTTTTTCTTTTCTATACAGGCACTGTGATCATTAACTATGTCTTTGTAGTGATTACAAAATCAGGAAACTTTGAAAGAGAAGCCTGCATGCATTTGGCACTCTTCTTGTATACTGTAGAAAAAGAAAGAGGGTCAAATTATTACACTGGAATGCTTTATTGCCCTGGTGTGAAAGAGTGTTGTTTTGTTTTCCATGAGATGGTCTGGATTTGCATGGCTGGGACAAGGACAAGAACAGTTCTTTGTCCACAGTATGTGTACGTTGCGTAATCTTCAGAGCAGAAGGGAATGTACATACAAGTGTGTTTATTACAGTCACTGCAGAGGATGGGAGTTGGCCACCAGCTCTGGTCTCCAATGAATATTGAGGCTCGACTGCAATATTAAGAGTTGGTTGAAAGGATAATTGCTAACACTTTGAGAAAAAAAAAGTAGTTCTTGAAAATTAAGAGTATGAAGTTTACAGTAAAAAAAAAGCGGTGAATTTTGTAATTAAAAACAATATACTGGTGAATTGGGAAGTATTTATGGTGAAAATAATGAGAAATTATTCTAATTGTCTGGCAGATCCTTATGATATACCTGTTGTCTCATTAAAAAAAATAGCAGCAGCATGGTCCCCACTCCAGAATATTTACTGTCTAGAGGATGGATGTGCAAAAGAAGTCATCATCAAAGAAGTTTTCTTTTTGTCTTTCAGTTTGGTAGTTGTTTCATTCGTTACCTTTCTTGGTACTATGAAAGAAGGAGTTCTTTTGGAAGGCTATGAATGATTAAAGATTGTCAGATGAAAACAAAGACATCTTTTATCCCTATGCTATTCTACAGGCTGCTACCAAAGAGAATAATCTGGGAGATAGACACCCTTTTGCTGAGCCATTGCTTTGGGGTTTTTTTGTTCTCATGCACATGAGCAGCTGCCAACAAAAGGGCATGTGAATGCAAGGAAGGATAGGGACAGCACTTAAAGTTTCATCATCAGTTAACAATCACAGAACCATTTAGGTTGGAAAAGACCCTTAAGATCAGTCTTCCTTTTCTTTTTCCTCCTGTTCCTACTTCTACTTCTTTTTCTGCTTTTTCTTTCAGCTTTTTTTCTTCTATTTTTTTGCTCCTGATTTTGTTCATCTTCATTCTTTTATCTTTCACCTTCCAGTGTTCTTACCACTGGTCCTCTTTTCCCATCACCTTCTCATTCAGGTCCTCTCCATTTTTCTTCAAACTCCTTTTCCTACTTTTCCTCTTCCCCTTGCCTCTTGTTGTCTTCTACTCTTGCCTCCTGTTGCATTTTTTAGTCCTCCTGTTGATATTTCTCCTTCCTCCTCCTCTTCCTTCTCCTCCTCCTCCTTCTCCTCCTAGAAAGAGATATTTAGAAATGTACTCAGTTCTGGAGGAATGGGATATTGGGAGGCTGGCCAGTAGCTAGGAGGCATTAGAGACATTTTATTTAGCCATAGAAGAGTAAATATAAATGTAAAAGAAAAACAAAACCATCTTAGATAATGTATAGGCAATGTTGAGCC
This sequence comes from Cephalopterus ornatus, assembly GCA_013396775.1. Classification (NCBI taxonomy): domain Eukaryota; kingdom Metazoa; phylum Chordata; class Aves; order Passeriformes; family Cotingidae; genus Cephalopterus; species Cephalopterus ornatus. Next base: position 29,959 of record VZRE01013977.1, read on the forward strand.
AGTATACCCTTTCCCAAGAGAATTAAATTCACTCCAATTCCACTCAGTAACATTTCAAATATCCAGGAGAGTGTAGCAGTTCATCAAATCCCAACTGACTGTAGCAACAAGAGAACTTATGTTTATACATTTGTTAGAAGTTCAGGAAAATAAAAAAAGTATAGTGGCAGAACAGGAATCAAGGGAAATTGAAATGTGTTAGGAGTTTTACTAGTTGGTTAATAAACATTTTCTAAATTCTGTAGCAACATTATAATACAGACCAGACAAGTAGTTGTCTGTGAATTTATGAGTTTACAGCTTAGATATTGTTGGTTCACTCTGAACTCAATGAGAGGATGAAAGTGGTGAATGAGACTTTGAAGGAAACACATCCAATAGCCTTTTCCTTTTCAAATGCATAAGATTTCTTCAACATGGGAATAATGTTATCTGGTCATGTACTATAAGAGGAAAGGATTCGTGCCAGAAAGCTTCCCAGCATAGAGAGAGCAATTGGTAGACAGTGGCCCAACTGAAAAGAGACTTGTTTTTTTATTGTTTGCAGGAGTTGTTGTTCGCCTTATTTGCTACATCAGTCACTCTCTGAAAGATACTAATTGTGACCTTGGTATTGCAATATCTGAGAGCCCCTCACATGCCTCCATTTAATTAGCCACAAAACTCCCTCCTGCAATTCAGAGAAATCATATTAGCTGCATTTCCAGCAGAGAACTGAAGCACAAAGAGCTTAAGTAACCTGTCAGAGATGACACAGGGAGTCTGTGGTGGAGCAGGAAGTAAGCAGCAAAAAAAACTTCAGCCACAGCTCCCATATCCCTTCCCTAGAGCCCCCTTGTGCAGCCAGAGCTAATGCACTGATAGGGATTGTTTTATAACAGTGTGTAGAATTACTAGAACTGAGTTTATTCCTTTCTAATGGCTTAGTCATTCATCTTTCAGATATTCATGTGGGAGCTGGCATCCAATGAGCTGAAACACTACTGTTGCAGCTAATGCTAAAGCTGAAATACAACTTTAGCAGTGCACTAGTCCTGCATCAATGGAGAAGCAAAACCAGAGCGCATCCCAACATCCCCACAATACTTCTCTGAATGTAGAGTGTGTAAAAACAGCCTGAACAGCTCTCAGAGATTCTCTTTTTCAGTCTAAATTTTAAAAATTTAGCTTTTGATGTTCTTATTGCTGAGATACTTCATTAGAAAGGTTTTAGCAATCAGAGTTGCTATAATCTCTGAGTAGTTCTTCTAGGGACTGTTGGTGAGATTTAATGGTCAGGGTCATATAAAGGTCACTTTTTATGAATTGTAACCACCCCATCCTCAACCAAAAAAACCCCAAACACAAAAACAGCGACAACAAATGAAAACTGTAAGGACAAGTAATTATTTAAATAAACTAAGAACCTGAGAGCAAGATAAGCAAGCCAAGATGTTACAGTCAGTCATTTCCTTTTCTAATTTTGGGTCTGTGTTTTTGTCCTTATTGCTGTTTGTGTTTACTGCTTATTGACTATGTCCTGCTGGCCCTGCACACAATTTTTTGCTATCACAAGAAAGATGCCATAGCCCAGATGACTGTTGTACTTGCTACACATCTAGAAAAAAACACAGATGTTCCAGAGAAGGCTTTCCTCCTCTATTGACTGAGTATCCATGTGAATTGGGACAGCTTTCCTGTGAACCATTAAACAGATAGTTGATAACATCTGGCCAACTAACACCTACTGAGACTCTGTGGAGGACCCCTGAAGCTTGGCTTTCCTTTTTTTGGGGGAACCTACAAGGCTGTGCCTTTCTGCAGCAAGAGAGGGCAGTCTGGTTGCTGCCATGGCAAAGACATCGCCTAAGGTTAGTGTTTTTCTTCCGTGTTTCTGAAATGGCTTGTCCCTCATGTCTGCCAGGAGAGATTGCAGAGAGTGCAGTTGTACCTGGACACTTTCAGCAGGCATCAAAAAAGACCATGTTCTCCTTTTCCTCCTTCACAGCTGCACCCTGCGTCTAAGGGTCAATAGCTACAGAAGCACGCTCATCTGCGAGGGCTTGAAGATGGTACAAAAAGACTTGTGCATGCCCTCCACACACACATTGTGACCCAGCTGTAGGGATTCAACAGCCCTCCCACATAAACTACAAAAAAGAGGCCCTGTCTGTATCTATCTGTGGAGACCAGCCATGACTCTCTGTGACCTTGCTCATGATACAATAAACAAGTACTTCTACCGCAGTCACTCTGCTGCTTCCAATTCAATTCATTGCTTGAGCATGATTTTTTCAGAACTAATTACATCTAATTATGTGTGACTTAGACACGTGAGCAAACTAAAGGTTCAGCAGCAAGGCATGAGATGAATGAGGATTTGGTTGGTAAGTTGTCATGGTTTAACTCCAGCAGGCAGCCAAGCACTACACAGCCCTCCAGTGAGAAGGAAAAATGAATTAGAAGGGTAAGAGTGCAAAAAATCTTAGTTCAAGATAAAGATGGTTTAATAGTTAAAACCAAAACAAACCAAAAAAACCCAACCAACCAAAACCATAAAAAACTGAAACATGCTCCCCCTCACCAAAAAAAAAGAAAAAAAAAACAAACTAAACCAAGAAAAACAAGTGGTGCAAAAAAAAATCCCAGTTGTTCACCATCAACCAACTGATGCTCAGATCCCAAGAAATGGCATCCCTGGACAACTTCCCCCTTAGTCCACACCTGCCTTCCCCCCCATTTTATTGCTGAGCATGACACCATGTGGTATGGCATATCCTCTTGGCCAGTTGGGATTAGCTGTCCCAGCTGTTTCCCTTCCACTTCTTGTGCACCTCCAGCCCATTCACTTGCAGGGCAGAGCGGGAAACAGAAAAGACCTTTACGCTGTTGAAACACTGCTCAGAAATAACTGAAACATTGATATGCCATCGACACTGCTTCCACCACAAATTCAAAGCGTGGTATCTATTAAGAAAAATAACTCTATCCCAGGTAAAACCAGTACACAAGGACAAAAAGCCATGAGCTGTAAGCAATGAAAAACCAGAATGTAACCAATCCCAAAGAGACCAAGTAAAGCACAGAATGTCTCCAAGAAAGTGGTAGAACATGCAGAATTTATCTTTAATACAAAAAGCTAGTCATGAAAGGGGAGATTCTCTTCATCTTTGTTTTCAGACAAGGAGAGGACAGGATGCAAGGGACCATGCCAGTATGGAATGGTCTCGCTTCAGGAGGGGGAGCAGTAAGCTAAGATGGGCTTTGAAGTAAGCAGATTTTGATAGACTTAGACAACTGGTAGTAATATCTCGAGGGAGGCAATTAAATTGGAAATGGAGTAGATGGCCATTTCTTTAAGGAAATGTTCTTGAAAAAAACCCTGCCAACTCTCCCAGAGAGGAGGAGGTATGAGAAGTTTACAAAGAGGTGAGTGTGACTAATTACTGAGCTCTTCATTGAGCCAAGCTCAAGGGGCACATAAAAAGACAAGTGAGAGAAGATTGTTGAGTGCAACTCTAAAACATAGGGAAATCAGGAAAAGAAAAACATGAAATGAGATACCCCTGTCTCTGGTCATAGTGTGATTTCTTGTTAGCTTCTCTTGTAATAAGGAGACAAACAGAAAATATGTAATCCATTATCAGTAGAGGGGGAAAGCTATTAACTGACTATGCTCAATGGCTTTTGCTTGAAATTGCATTAAATGACTTTTTTGCTTCCCTTAGTAAAAAGGTTAACGGCAATCAGTTGACTAATCATTTCATATCCATGACAAAGGGACAAGATGCACCTCAGGGTGTATCGCAGCTGCAGCAAGAGCAAAGCTGTGTGAAGCTGTGAAATATATGAACTCCTAGGAGGCTGGGAAAGGCAGGGACACTGCTGAGCCTGTGTGAGAGGGGAGGGGAGAGCCAGGCAAGCCAGCCTTCAGGTCTCAGAAAGATCCTGCAACAAGTAAGATTTTTGGAAGCACTTAGAAGAAAGCCAGACGTGTGAATTTTCATGGGTTTACTGAGATTACTTAGGATGAAATGTCCTAAGACAGTGTGGTGGAAGACAGGTTGAGTTACAGTCACTCCTGAATATGAGGCAGGAATTGCATGGTTTTGAAAAGTAAAGCAGGCAGGTACCAGCCCTGAACAGGAAGATGGCCTACCAACAAGGCAAGAAGTTGTCTGGTTCTCTCAGCTATCTTATGGTCAGTTCTGGATTTCTGTGACCAAATTTTCTTGCTGCAAAAAAGCAAATAAAATGATTGGAAGAAGGGGGAAGGTATGGCTTATGAGAAAAGATCAAATGCATTGGGATTGTTTAGTCTGCAGAGAGGAGGTTGGTGTGTGAGAGGTGACTGACAAAAGGTATGGGCTTGTGGGAAGTCATGGGCTTGCACTGCTGCTTGGAAGCTGAGAGCTGTCAAGAGCCTTACAAGCAGGGAGGATCCTGTCCACTGAGACATCTTTCAGCTCTGCATTNTTACTTATCAATACCTTATTACCACCCCTCTGGTCACTTCCAGGATAAGGTTTATACAATGAACAAACCCCAGGTTTTATTACATGCATCCTCCAAGTCTCTATGAGAACTTCAGCCCAAAGGACCTGTCAGCCACACAGTCCCATGGAAACAGTGTGGGTGGGTCTGGGTGGGCTGGACAAGGTGGCATTAAGGATGAGTTGTGTTTAATTAACTTCAGTGACAAGATGAAAAATCTTGCAGGTTTTTTTTGGTACAGCTCCTTGGAAACTTAAGCAGACACCAGTGTCATTGAGGCAAGGCAACATAAGCAACCAGCCCTCCACGGCAAGCCAAGGACCCTGCTCCCCACAGCTCCTCTGCCTGGTGGAGCAGACTGGAGCTGAAAAGTTACTGAACTCCCCAGAGCTTTGCAGCTTTTGTTCCAATCACACCAGTGACTCTGAGGAGCTTCCAAATAAAAAACACACTCTCATAAGTCTCTCTAAAAACCTTGCCACTGCTTTTCTCATTTGTCATGAATATGGTGCTGATGCAGAGACAGAAGGAGATGAGAAAAGCAAAGGGACGCTTGCAATTCATGAAAAATATCTATGCAGTTGAATCACCTGCTACTATCAAGAATCCCCATGGAAATAGGCCCTTGTCATGATGTGCTGTTGCCAAATTTCAGCTCTGATTATTGAATTTCAACCTTGTCAAATCATCTCAAACAGTGGAGCCGCATATTCAGGCAACAGAGAGAGCCCTTTCCTGAATGAAAGGCTGGATCTCCGCACTGCGGTTGGATGGAGCAGCCACAGAATGAGGCCCCTTCTGCAGCAGAGACGTCAGTGAACAGAAACCATCCAGCTGCCATTCAAGTGGCTAGAGACTCTGAAACATTAAAATAACTAAAATAGGAAAGGTTTGTTGGGTCAGAAAATGGTAACTCTGTGGAGCTGTGACTCAATGCAAATCTGCAGCAGCAGTCATAGGGGATGAATCCAGGAGATATGCAGGAAGTAGATCTGAATTGAAAAAGTAGTTCAGGACCTGGTAAAAGGCCAAGGTTCAGTGTGGCTGGTTTGCAAAAATCCCGTGTGCATTTTAGAGGATTCATTGGCCTCGTACTGTCCCTATCTTAGCAACATCAGAAAGGATTTTATTTACATAAAATGCAGTTTCAGCATAGGTATGCTGTGAAAACAAGACCAGAATGCAGAGCAGCATAATTTCAAATCAGATATCGTCTTCTCATGTACCCCTGACACATGGCAGTACCTTTCCATTTTAGTATGCAAAGTTTGGCTTGGTCAAACTGCTGAGCTGAATAAAACACATATGCCACTCTCAAAGCCCAAAAGAAACATTGCCAATTTTACAAGTGGTTAAACTAAGCCTAGAGGGCTCTTGCTTTCGGAGGCAGGAAGTAACCCGCCCTGGCTTCTCTGAAGCTGTGAGTCTTTGAAGACTGTGACTGACAGGCTCATTAACATTGAACAGCCTCAAATGCACACTGAATAACTCAGCGAGCTAATTAGAGGGATGCTGAGATAAAGCAAGCATGACAATAAAATATTTCTGACATTAATTAGTGGAAGGAAAAATGTGAGGCTGAGCTCCCCAGAAGAAATGTGAGTTGAGAGTGAGCAATCCTGCAGGATGCCAGTACTTGGGGCAGCTTCAAGGCATACTCCCAGGATGCTATTGCAGCAGGACACTGAACAGGGACACGGGGATCTGCACACGGAAGAAGGATGTGTCCCAAGCAGATATTTGGTGAAAGAATGGGAGGGGGAAATAGCTTCTGGAAAAGACCTGTCCGAAAATAAGAGTGATTTCTTTCTGCCTGTCTCCGTCCTGATAGGCAGACTTTACTTCAAGCAGGCTAATGTGAAATGCATGGGGAGGGAAGCAAATTTAGCCCCAAAATAAGCAAAACTCAGGCTAAGAGTAAGGAAGTACAGGAAAAAGAGAGAAGCTGTGGGGCTGGAGTGGTATTAACATGTGTTGCTGTGCATCTTAACTATCTCCCACGTTGTTTTAAAAACACACTAATTTTTTTTCCTGTGCCTGTCCTCAATCTCCCTAATTGCCTCCAGCAGGATATCTCCAGGACACACTTTTACCAAGGTGCACTCCTACAGCTTCACATACTCATTTTCCTTTCTGTGAGGCTTGGTAGCAGTGGTTCTGATCCCTGCAATGTTCAGGGTCAGGTGTAAGCCCCCCGGGGGAAAGCATCATTGTCTGGCTCCACTGGCCCTCACCCAGCCAGGCTGCCTGTGCCGATCCACACACATATATAACCATTTCAAATAGGAAAAATGTTATCCAAAACTGCTAGCATCAGCCTGGGAGAAAGCTGCATGGGGTGATTGCTACTGCAAGGGTGTCCAGGGGTCTCAATGCGGTGGGAGCGCAGCGGCTACTGTGCCCCAACACCCCTGAGCATGGAGATTCTCCAAAGAGAAATGCAAACACACTTGGATATGTCTTTCCTTTTTTAAATAAAAGAGAAGGAAAGATGCTAGTAACATTCAGAGACTAACCCTACGGATGTAAAGAGATGTTCAACAGCAGATGCAATTGCCATGTAAGGTGCTACAATTTCACCTCCCACGTGTTAAGACAAAAGGGAAATTATGTGTTTTCACAATTGCATCTTTCTTCCTCATTTACAATCTCATTTGACCTCAGCATGACATATGGGTTTTCTTATTTTGGGCTTACACTTAACAATTTTCTTTCCTCATGTAAAACTAATGTATGTATTTTTCCTTATGGTGGTATTAAAATATTCTTTGTGGTGTCTTTATATTTGTTCAAAGGACAAAGAGTTGAATGTCACTCTGCTTTAGTGTGTAAAACATTCAATTTTTTTTAAATTAACAAAATTGCTATTCCCCATAACAGCTGATTGCAGCATTTGTCATAATTTTTTTATGCTTATTTCTGGTGAAATAGCTTGGAAGAAGTCAGATAGAATGATTTGGATAGGGATTAGAGCAATATACATAACAGAAAAATCACCCCAAAATGTCACCAGGGAGAATGTGTTGTTTTTTCTAAAGGCCTTTATCACCATCACATCCGAGCAGTGTCTTTATATTTAATGACCAAAGAAAAAAAAGAGTTGTTCTCCTGCAAGGCACGGTATATGTGTTGCATAAGACTTTTTGAAAGCGCAGGAGATGGTCAGCCAACCGTCAAGGTTATATTAGGAAATCCTGTCCAAGGAAATATGGTCTTCATAGAGCTTTAAAGCTGATGATGTGACGGCCTTCTGATGAGGGTGAATTTCAGGATGAAAAAACCTGTCACCTCCCAGCAGCTGCGATGTGGTTCTTTCCACCTGCAGCAGACAGAGCCCCCTTAGCAGCTCCAGTCACTGCCGGGGAATTGACAGTTCTTCCTTTTAGGGATATAAGAAGTGATTAAAACTTTGCATTTTTGCCTCAGCAAATCGAAGAAGTCTAGAACTCAGACAGTAACAAAAATTTGATCTAGGCAACCAGAAGAAGAGATTATAGTATTTTCATCCCTTTTTCTGTATTATTTACCTGTTTTGCTTGCAAAGAAACAGGCTCTTGTTTTTAATCAGAATTAGGAATGTGAAAGTTTTACCCTACTCCCCCCCAGGGTAGCCAGTGTTTTGAAATAATAATGGAGAGATTGTTGATTTTAACAGCGGGCAGAGGATAAAATTCAGGAAAGAATTGCCTGCAAGTGTAATTTGTGCCTATGAAATACCCTGTTGCTTCTCTGTGTTCATGGCTCTGCTGTGGGCATATACATGTGGATGAAGAGCTGCATGAGGGTAGGTGCACGCTTGCACTGGGAAGGGGAATGAAGAGCCCCAGCCGCCACAAAAAGCTCCTAAGGCAAATCATGCCAGGGAATGAAAATAAAATTGCATGGCCTCCAACAGCATGCACCACAGAAACGAAGCAGTTTTGTTTCTCTTAGAGCTGGAAAACAGCACCTTCAGGTCAGCACAGCTGGCAAATGGCAAACCAGTGCGGTGTTTAACTGAGGAGGAACAAAGAGGGAAAAATGGTAAGTCACCTCTTAAGTGAAAACTTAGTCCAAGAACACACTCCTCCAGGATTTTCATGCATAAGCATTTCCTGACTTCAGCCCAGCCCCAGGAGAAGGGCAACTTTCAAGAAGACAGACACCCTCAGGGAAGGCAGGCACACCAATTTCTCATTGCTCAGATACAAGGAGGGCAGCACACTCACCACCGTGCACTATGCAATCAAAGCATTCCTGAGTCTGTTCATAGAGAAGCAGTAGCTTCCCTTAGGAAAACACTGGCAGTACTGAGGACCCCAACTGTTTACCTATCTTGGCTTCTTTATGTCAATTATTTTCCTATCTTGGCTTCTTCAGCTCATATTATTCTCTTTCTCAGGGAATGATTCATACTTTCCTTGTTTTCCTTAATTTTGTGGGAAATTTCCTATCTGATTTTATACCTCTACTGCAATTTTAAAACATGTAAAGAGCTGTAAATACCTATCTTGTTGCAAAATCATAGGAGAAACCTCATATCTTCAAATAGTCCTAGAAGCAAATATTGAAATATGAAACACAGAAACAAAAGCACATATTACCATGTCTCCCTCCAAATGTAAAAACACAGTCTAATAAAAGAAGCTAAAAATTTTGATGTAGGAACTTTGAAACCTCCACCTAGTAATTCTGGAATTTCATTTATTTAGGGAAAAAAACAAAAAAGGCAACAGTCTGATTTACGTGCTTAAGCACATAAACCATTGACTGCAATTATTTACATTTTTTCTGAAAGTCTCTACAAATCATGACTTTCTTTATGCCATTCTGACTATTCTTCTGTTTCTGGAAACCAGGAGAGCAGGACAAGAAAATGAAAGAAGCTATTTCAAGGGATTTAACAATTGAACTGGAGAAATTTTGTTATAAATGTGTTTCTATACACTTTCTCCTTACAAGAGACAAAGTAGTTTCAGGATAAAACACATGCAGAAAAATGTCCAAGAAAATGTATTAGAAAATGATAGTCCTTCTCCACCTTTTTAAGTAGCTTATTAATACCAGTATAATGAATCCTGTTCTGTTCAAGTCTTTAAGTTCTGCTAGAGCATGAAATGAATACTTGGGAAAGAAGATAAATCCCCTAGGCACATTGCTTATAAAACATCAATACATGCATATTAAATATCAATTTAACATTATGATAATTTAAGGTTATAATAAACTAAGTCAGTATCTACTGACTTCTCCAGACTTTTAAGATGGTTTCCACACTCCTTCTAAAATGCGTCAAAATTGCTTTTGACCTCATTTGTTTCACTGAGATCTTTCCATCTAAGAAACAATCTAGATAGGAGTATATTTAAGGTTTTCAGTTGATTTTTATTTTTTTTTTGGTTGTTCTTCCCAGTTATGGTAAGGACTTTGGAGTTCATCCACACTATGAAGGAAGCTCTAAAGCTTTTTGGCTGTGCTAATTCAGCTGTCCAATATTGACTGAGTAATACTTAATGGCTTTCTAGCTACCTGTGTGTAAGCACAAAATTCTAGTTTTCAGCATACCTCAGATATGGGTAGATAAAGATAAGGAGAGCACCAAATAGCTACACAACCCTAAAGAAAAGAAAGCTATAGACAGCTATAAATGGGATTTCCCTCAGCTACCTTGATTTATCAAAAGGTATGTGCAAGCTTCTTCCTCATTCATGCGAGCTCTCTCAAAGGTTGTTTCTAGTCAAAACTATCTGCCTGGGCTTTCTCAAGTCAGAGGAGACACTCAAATGCCACCAAAACCTGGTATGTCTGTTTAGCTGAGGGTGGGAGGACCTGAAGTGCTGATGAGCATTGCTTTTCTCCATCGGTACCGCTGAGGCAGCTCCACGGTTTTCAGATGACCAAAGGTAAGGGAGAGCCTTGCTCCTTTATATTGAAATTAATTATTTATTCTGAGGGTGCACAAGGACATTTATTGTGCCAAGAAATGGGAGCAACTTGACCTCCTTCCACAAATAAATGCTGGTAAGTAAATGCCAGTAAGTAATTGCCAACCACCCCTATATTTTCTAAATCTCTCCACCCATTTTTATATTAGCTAGTTACATAATTGGCAGCTAATTAGGTGCATTTATTGTACCATGCTCTCCACACAGCATCCTTTATCTTGTGTGAGAGATTAAGAGCTGTGTGACTGCTACAAAAATAATCATGATCACTGTTAATACTCAGGGAGCTTTACAGGTATTTTATCTAAGTAAAAAAAGCTATGAAACAGGTACTTAAAAACATGTTAGGATTTTTAAGTAATTAAAACCCAGACCACTTTGCCTGTCTCCCTCAGACTGGACTGCAACTGTGGAAGCCACTTACCACTTCTGTTTTGCAAGGCTTCAAGTTTTGGCCATTAACTCTGAACAAAACCTCAGGACGTCAAGGTAGCACTCTTGATCACTAACCGTTGAAACAACACTTATATAAAGCAAACCTTAGGCAGCAGCTTGTCATCCCTTTCCAGTTTGCAACTTCCTTAACCTAGCAGAGCAATATAACTGTCATATTTTAAAGGTATCATCTTTGGGAGAGTGCCAAAGAATCACTCCAGGCACTTATTCTTTTACAACATAGATGATGTCATTTAAATATTTATTTCTCTGCTGTCATATATTCCACAGTGCATTTGGGGAACCTCATTTCTCTGATTAAACATAGATTTATTTATATTTTGGCATTTCTATAGTAAAAAATTATTGGGGTCCTGGTGAACTCACAAGTATGTAATGCACCACCCCCGTTCCCAAATGGCTTATCAGACCACATCATTCAGGCTAAGCACATCTTAACCTAACAGTTATGATTTCATCACTCTCTCCCCTGAGTAGCAGAGACAACACAAAGGGAACAGAATTCTTCTCTGCTAACAAAAGCCTTTCTCCCATTTCTGTTATGTAGTGTATTCCTAACCCACCCAGTGTCAGGGATCCAGGTCCTTTCTTCACACACTTTACAGCTACCAACCAGCTGCCTAGGGCCAGAATGGCTAAAGCTGTCTCTCTTTCTTCTAAGACATACTTCTCTACAGGATTAATTTCTTCTTTGCTCTTTAGTAACAACTGTTGGCTCTCAAGTTACTAGAAATACCTGACCATCTATGATCTATCACTTGCTTTTATAAAAGACATATTTAATTGTAGAGATGGATAGTTAAAAGAGACAAATTTAACCCTGTGTAATAGCCATGAAATTACCTGTTTATGTGATGAGCTTTTCCCTGAGAATCTTTTATATATATTCTATACGCAACATAGGGTTGAAACTAAACAGCCGACTTGCCTGTCCTTTAATCCGGTTGAACACCAACACCCGAGTCGCAGTTCAGAAAACAGCTCAAAATTACTTAATCTATTTTTTTATCATAGACACATAGAATGGTTTAGGTTGGAAGGGACCTTAAACATCAACTTGTTTCAATCCCCCTGCCATAGACAAGGATGCTATCCACTAGACTGAGTTGCTCAAATCCCCATCCAACCTGGCCTTGAATACAGAGTTCTCATAGTTCATCATGATATGACTACTACCTGCCAGTGAGCTATGTGTCTACATAAAGCATGACTTTGCAGTGAATTTGTTCCAAATTCTCATTCACCAATTGATCTCTTCATCTTCCAATAACTATACTGTGAAAAAAAAAAGTTTCTACCCTGTTATTCTTCCAGAAAGGTATGAAGTACTTTCATTCCTTTACATTGATTGACATAAAAATGCTACAGGTAAATTGAGGACCATGCTTATCCTCTGAGAACAACACCAGGCTTTGTCAGGGTAACTCATCTGTCATGGCCTATTTTTAAAGTAATTTCAAAAATATACCCTAACAGCCTACATGAAAGCTTATATTATATATTGATATTTGAGCACACCTTCTTGGCTAGAAACCTTGTTTTGGGAGGGGGAAAAATATTGTTCCTGATAATTAGGTGGTAGGGGAAATAAATAAATGATACCTAGAAAAACAACTTTTGTGTGACAGTTTCTTTTTCCAGTACAACTCAGATAAAAAGACTATGCACCAACTGATAAAAATTTACAGGAGGTGTAAAGTAGTTGTGATTTTATACTTAAATCTTGAGGAAGGAGCTACTTCTTTGTTAGAACAATAACTTTTATCACCAAATCAGAAATCAAACAATGTATAACACAATCTTTTTGGCTGCAATGTATCACATTTCAATAAAATGTTATTTAATTAATATACAATACAGTTGTACAATGTTATTTAATTAACACGTCATATGAGTCCTGTAGTACACATCAGGATACCCTATTCTGTTAACTAACCATTGTTTGGTTTACATTTGCATTACATTACCATTATGGGCCATAATGTCACCTCTCCTGACCTTTCAGCAAATGTCAGGAGAAACAACTTAAGTCTTTTAACTGTCTTATCAGTTATGACAAATTAAGTTATCTCAGCACCTTAGTCTAAACACGTTATGGTTTTAACACATGAGCACATCTAAATGGAGAGGTCTCCTAGGTTACGCAAAAATTCTGATATCCACCTTTTCTTTTCTCTTTTCTCCAAATATGCCTTTTTGGCTCTTTGGTATTTTGCCTCCTTTAAAGAGACTTTAAAAAGAATGACTCAGACATTCCTTTAGCTGCAGTGACCGCCCAGGTTTTCTCAGAGACTGGACTATTGGTGCTGATGGCTCAGCCAGCAGTGTGCTTTGCTTAACAATGTGCAGACCACCCAGGCCAGAGGCTGAAGGCATGCACATCCCACACCTCAGGCTGCAAGCTGGTTGTTAAACAAGATACGGAAAGGGGCAAACCCTATCACGTAGGGCAGTGTTTCTTTTTCTTTACACAGATGATTCAGCTGTGATAACTCCCCAAAACATTCACACTCAGCCTGAAGATACTTGTCTCTTGTTGATGAGCCATAATGGGCCACAATGGACTCAGCTGCACTGACGAGACAGCTGCAGCTTCTTAGAAGGCGTCCAAGACTCCTGATGTATCCCATGGCTTACAGTATTACATCATCCAGGGTAAAATTCCCCACCCCAGGAGAGGTACAGAAGGCGTTCCCATCCAATCCTGAGCATATGTAACTCTGAGTTTCAGGACCCCTCACCACGGGGGTTTTCCCCACCACCTCAATGTATCCAGACTGCGATCACCACTTCGACAGGACTACAGCCACCACTTCAACCGATGAACATCAAAATTGCAACAACCGAGTCTCATTGCTGGATCTACTGAGTGTCTTGTGGATCCTTCCAGTTGCCTGGGGGGTCCACAGCCCTGCTCCGACTGCCTGTACCAGCACCGCAGCCTCACTCTAGCGCAACACAAGCATCTGCTGGTATCAAATCCCAGCTGTCTGCTCTTTCCTGCCACTGACTCTCCAACCATTCCTGCCAGGTTTTCCAGATGGGGGTGGCCAGCTGCCATCCTGATTTGATCTGGTGGGTGGGGCATGGGAAGTTTCTCCTCACTGGTTGAACCCATCTTTATCAGTATGGTTATTAGCATTCTTCTTGGTAACGAGTTATTTTTTCACTTACATCTGGGCGTATTTGGTCTCTCTCTCTCTGTGTTGGAGAAACCAGGGCCATTTTAATCTGAAGGAGGAAGGCCTTGTCTGATGTCTCCACCCCTCCAAGATTTCTCAAATTGAAACAGGAAGAAATAGATCCTGTATCTTAATGGATATTAGGGAAAGACGAGGCAATTCTTTTAGTTTATGTGGTTTTCCTCCTTTTGTTTAAAGTGGCAATATTACACAGAAATGTCAGTTTGGGGGAGTGAGTGATGACAGATTCATTTGATTGCAGATGTTGGTGTTTATTTCAGAATTTAGGAAATATAGAAATTATAGAAATGCTGAACAGAAGGGCTATCATCCCACCATACTGAGAATTAGGCATCCTTCAACCATACTGGAAGGATGTTTATCTGAATTTCATTAACGTGCTTCAAATAAGAAAGATTCTCAGCCATTCCTAGCCCATTCCTAGCATCCTAGAAAGGATGCTAAGGGCAAGATTTGTTTAAATATTATTAGGTGGAGTCCATCCCACTTTAGGGGTAGTTTTTAACATTGGACTGGATGATCTTACGGATCTTTTCTACCCTAAATGATTCTATGATTCTAAGCATGGGCCAACTATCATTTTTTAGTCATCTAGTACAATACAGGTCCAGGCTGCACAGTACATGGGGTAAGTTACCTAATTGTGAACTTACTCCCGGAATGGTTGGTACTCATATTAGGATTTGGTGGGGAAAGCAGCTAACTACTGTAATTTCTGGGTTTGCATGTGATCATATACGAGGCACGTGTTCTGCTGTGCCTGATGAAGCACAGCAGAACTGTACCTATGCTAGGTACACTTAGTACGACAGTCTTTAAAAGCATGACAGCAACTGACTTAAAAACATCGAGTAAGACAGGCGTGGGAGAGATCCACAGCAGTGAAATTAAATGTTTCAAGTGCCATAAACAAGTGGTATATAAATAGGAGCAGTTCTGAGATCACAGTTTTGGAAAATGAGGATGTGAGTGCTACAAGCACAATTCCCTTTAGGTAATGTATGGAGATTTAATGTTGATGTTGAATATTAATGAACAGTAATTGATTTGACTTACTTATTTGAGAGATAAACCCACTCATTTTTGAGCTACAGGAGTTGGTAAACCAGCTAATATGATTATCACCTTTGAGAGCTGTCACTAGCTCATACCTACAAAACTGAATAAAAGGGATTGCAGCCTAATCTTAAAAGGTTCCGAGAGTATTCCTTATGCAAACCAACCAATATCACATACCTAACATAATCTTGCTGCCATGTACATTGAACAGCTAAGGAAAAAATATTTGCCATAACAAAATGCTTTGAAAACTAATTGACACAGACTTAATATAGCACTGTGCTAACGTATGGGTAAAATGCCATCCAACACCCCAAGAGCCAGGCTGCAGGAAAACAGAAGAAGGATATGTGCTGGCTCTTCGTAATCTAATATGGTCACAGATCACCAGCAGTCAGAACTGGGTACAATTAACAAACATATGCCTTTGAAACCCATTTGATCTTCCCAAACACTTCAGTAAGGCAGAGAAGGTGGTGGGTGGCTCAGGTATGTCTTTTGTGACTCTCAGTATCCAAGGAAAGCAAATAAAGAACATGGATATGGAAGTGGCATGGAAGCTTAAAGTAAGAGACTAGGCAAACAATGAATAAAAATAATGAATAGAAAGCATTTTTGCACAAATGCTGGAAAAATGAAAAAATAAAGAAAGTGGAATTTAGTTCTAGAGTTATATGCAACTAGAACAAAGGCAAAAATTTAAGCCACAACAGTAGGACAAGGCAAACAAGGAGCACCTGAGTTATGTTCAGGTGTAGACAAAACTGAGCATGTAGTGTGAATATTCTCTCCGGCTAATCAATCTCTGGAGAGAACAAGAGAGCTTCTTGCAAATAGAAGGCTGTTAATCAAATTTGGACGGGAAAAATACTGTGAAAATAATGTAATGTATGTACTAATTAATCCTACAAGCAGGGAAGAGAGTGCTCTTTTTTGCACTTCATCAAATAATAGAACACAGTTGACTTAGAAGGACCTCAAACCCAGCTTAGTTCTGCTTAAAGGAAATCTCTCCTATGAGAAAGCACACTCCTAATTATTTGGGTAAATTAAAGCCATCTCTAATTTAGGCAAATGCACAGAATTTCAAAACACTTATAATCCAATCCACTAGTTTTTAGTATAGTTTTTATCAGCCTTATAGGATCCACCTGCACCTTATGGTTAACCACTGAGACAGAGAGTTAACTTGGGCAATAATAAGCTCAAATATGCCACATGTGATACCTTCCTTGCTGAAGTGTGAGAAAAGTCTGGATACAGAAAACCTTACTTCTGCAGATAGGCTTGCTTTCCCCAGAAACGTAAGTGTAAATGTTGGTTGTGGTAGACTCATTTTTCCATACAAAAATAAGTTGCCTCACATTTTTCATATGTTGGTGAAATAGGTCCATGGAAGTTGATCTGTCAAAGTGAAATTGAACCAGGGAAACACTTTATAGGAAAAATGACAATTAGTTCATGAAATAGAACTGGCTTCATATCTTTTTTTGTCCTCAGTCATCACAGCAACAAAGTCTGATCTGGACCATCAGGTTTTTGCTAAAAAGATTTCTCATTATGAATGTGAAAGACTGGAAATGTGCAAGTCCCTGAAGGCTTCTGAAAATCAGAGCCAGTGAATGGGACAAGTAGCACTTCCATCCAAGTGATAAAAGGGTAAAGAAACAAAAATGCTCTGTCACCTAGGGGGAGGTAACCACATGCTAAAGAGACATATGTGGGGGTTTTAAGACAAAAAAAGTATATGTTTATATTTTGTGCAGAATAATTTGAAATAGGAGATCAGCTCCTTACTGGTGCTCTGCATTGCAAAGATAATTTGTGCAATAAAAGGGATGTATGCCCATTTTCTATTTTAGGCAAATTGAATTCACCTGTGGTTTGGGGTTTTTTTTTTTGTTGTGTTTGTTTTTTTGCTTTTTGTTTTTGTTTTTTCTGATGATGAGGGACTCAAAAGTAATAGTAACATTCAAAGAAATGGAGGAGAATTTTTGTAATGTGAGACTGAAACAGGTTGCTCAGAGAAGCTGTGGATGTCCCATTCCTGGAAGTGTTCCAGACCAGGTTGGATAGGGCTTTGAGCAACCTGGTCTATTGGAAGGTGCCCCTGCCTTTGGCAGGGGGTTTGGAACTAGATGATCTTTATAGTCCTTTCAACCCAAACCATTCTGTGACCCAAGCCATGGACTGTTTGGTGTCAAATGGAACCATCAGCAGACACCTGATCAGGATATCCTCTTCATACAGCACCAGATGTAATTAGCTATTTGGGAACAGGATTTTTGATTATGCAAAATAGAAAGGTGGGTGCAAGTTTGAGCAGGAGTAGATGTTGGGATATGCATCTATACTAAAGGGAAGAATAATACTGCTTAGTAACTGTTATCTTAAAAGATATGAGTCTTCTTTGTTATAATATCCTTACTCCAGATTTCATTTTCACTCTCCATATATGAGAAAGTGGGGGATGAGCTATAATTATGACTTTTCCAATCTCTGAAGTGAATTCATTATCCAAAGGGAACCCCACTGTGAGAATGAAATTGACATGGGAAGTCAGCTTTTGACATAATATATGAACCCACTAGCCTTAAAACTGATAGCATTATATTATTACAGTGATGGTCAAATAAGCAATTACATGCACAAAGGAGAAAAAAACCCTCAATGTTATTTTGTACGTGATGTTGATTTAGAAACACATCTCTCTAATATGTGCAAAAAAATTAACTCTGGTGTTCTTAACACATGATAGTACTTTGCACACCAAAACACGCTGAAGCTGTAGCACCACTTGGACTAGTGAAAGTTTGTATTACAGCACCATGGAGTTAGGGCAACCATGTGTTATACAGATGTTCAACTGAATTTTTCAAGTTGAAGTCTTTTGGTGCTAGAGTAAATTTAAAAAAAACGGTAAGTGTAAAATGCGATATGCACAATTTATTGTAGTAACACCAAAGAAAAAGCAGCAGAAATGGCAGATTTTTTTTCCCCAGTGAATAAAAACAATGAGGCATTGTATTTAGTTGTAAGTAATAACATTCCACTTCTAATATAAATAATATCTGTTTACTTATATTTCTGCAATTTAATCCCAGGTAAGATTCTTCATAAACTATGTTGCAAAACCAGAGCTATATTTCATTGATTCTTGGCTTTTCTGATAAGCATTACTACTAAGATTTAATAATAATTTAACTTTGGAATCTCAGTTCTTTGCACATACAGATCCAGCAGACACAAGATGCAGATGCCTATCAAGCCTTGTAGAGTGAGCACAAGGGCCTTTGAAAGTTTGGTAAAATCTGAGGTGTTAGGAACAAATAAAGATGACAAAAAGCTGGGTGAGATTTGTGAGACTGTGAAGAAATATGTTATGAAAACAAAACTGATAGTTTAAAAAGTGAATTAATTCATAACAGTGTGAGAATTATCCCTCCTGTTGGTAATATAGGGACTGTTTTGTTGCTGCTGAAAACCATTAACTGACAGTGACATTAGTTTTATGAATTATCAAACCCTTTTGGTTGCTAAACTGGAAGTTCCTTGCATCAAACTACTTTTACTTGCATGGAGTTATAACCCTACTAGAAGTCTGCCCCATTATTTGGCAGGGATAATCCTGTTCTAGCAAGAAAAAGTGTTCTTTAGCACATACGGCCTCTTAAAACCATGTTTTCTACCAGAAAGATCCTGTTGTATACTAGTAATTGTGGTTTACACTGATTTGTTGGAGGTTTGTGTGACTTCAGGTATTCATGCACATGACAAACTTACCTACTGCGCACTGCTTGTGTTTTTACAACATATGCAGAACCAGGCCCCACATCACAGCCTTTGATCATGTCCCAAAAGGAAAAGTTGATGGTCCGAAGCAGTTTTCTTCAAAACAGCATTTGGGAAGAAAGATGTGACTGATCCAGAAATAGGATTGATATTTTGATGTATGGAATGGTTTTATAAAGATGTGATTAAAAATGAGGCCTGATTGTGCAAGACAATGCTTACAAGAGTAAGGGACACTCATATTTACAGTGACAGTGGAGTTGGGCCCTGTATTATTTCTATGATCAGAAGAAATATGCTTCCCAAGGGAAGTGAAGAACTATATACTATTTGTACTTTAATTTCAAGATCTGAGTCCTGCAGAAGCCTACTTATTTAGACTCCTTGGCCGTGACAGAAACTCCATTGACCCTCTAATGAGTGGAGGAAAGGACGAGAAAAGGGAATTGCATTTTCTTATTAGGAGTTATAGCAGAAATGTTTCTTATATTACAAGAAAGCAAATTTTACAGATTACATGCCTGATTTCCTATGGAAGTAAAGCTGACACAGTCTCATCTGTCTCATCTGTGTATAATTTCTGGCCTCTTTGCATCTTTTCAATGTTGTCCATTTTCAGTGAAAAAATCTTAGAATTATTAAATCCCACTATTTTCATGCAAATTGGCAGTGTAGGGGTGGGAACAGATTTGAATCAGTTAATGGAATGAGGGAAAGCCTGCTTGGCGAACTCAGTCACCTTATCAAATATTGGAGGGCCATGGATATAAAGGTGACTGTTTAGCTTCTGGCACAGACTCGAACTAAAGCTTTAAGAAGAGGCAGCCACTGATTCAGTAAGTACCTGTCCTGTTGAGGCACAAAATTACTGACACTTTAGACCCTAGACTGGCAAATAACTAATATGATGTTCTGGCATGTTTCATGCAGGCTACACCTTTGTAACAGATACATACTGAGACTCTGCATTTACCCAAGTCAAGTCTAGTCTTTTTATTATCGGTTACAATGGTCTGTAAAATTAAAGAATCCAAGCCATGCTGTTGATACGAATTAGAAGAGGGAACAAAAAGTATCTGAAAATAAAATAATCTGAAATTGTTTTATTCAAGAGAAGGGAGAATGTTATAAAAAGGTTCTGCTTACAAGAGAGCTTCAGATGAGAAGATTTCTCAGAACATTCACAAAAAGCAAGCAGAATATTTGCCTGCTGCTCTGCACTGGAGCTACAGGGAATTCAGAGAACAAAAGTTGCTAAAGGTCTGGAGAAAATATTACACTAGTTGAAATTGTTGGCACAATTCCCTCTGTCACTCTTAAGAAGATGTACAAGATCCATTATGAAAATATTTTGGATTTCAGCAAATGTAATGTCTCTTTTCCATATTCAGTTGAATGAAAACACTAGCAGAGGGGTTCATTTTTAGCTTAAAAAACAACTAAGAAGCCATGATCATCAGCAGAAAATATGAAAGAATACAAATTTTAACTAAAGAATAATGGTAAAAATGAGTCTGTTCCACATAATTCAATGTTTAGAATATTTTGGCATTTCACAAATGCTTTGTGTATGCATGTATATCCAAATGTAACCATAGAAAAAATCTCAGCATGCAACTTCTTTTTCTGGTTACAAATAAATTATTTCTGGATTAAAAAAGAAAAAAGGCACAAAAATATGCAAAATATATTAGTACAGGCTGGAATGATATATTCATATGTACATATATATTCATAATTTTATATATAATGCTCTTTAAGTACTACATATGTACAAACATGAATGTATCTTTGATTTGTGTACACTGGAACCCAGAAATGCAAGCATTCATAAATCAAATGCTATTATCCTAATATGGATGGTTTTTTTCTGCAAAGAGGAAACATGTTAATGGTCCAAATACAAGCCAGACTGTAAGCCCTCAGAAGAAAGATGAAACAGCTCTAAGTTCTTCTGAAGCCCTGGTTAATATGTGTCATATTTTTGACTCCTGTCTTTGGGGCTCAGAGTTACCATATACCTTCAACACCCAATGTGCTGCTGCCTTGGTTTTATTTCTGGAGGGTGCTGTTGAGGGTAGACAATGTTACCTGCAAGAGATGTAGAATACATGGTGCCCGCAGAAAGGTGATGAGACCATTAAAACTCTGGAATCAATTGATACTGGGTTTGCTGGCATCTGCATCTTTGCAGCATGGGCACAGACATGCCTCTTCCCCTTGGCTAATTCCCTTCTCAGATCTGTATTTATCAGATTTATCAGACTTATTTTGTCTCTGACTTGAAGTTTTCTTTAACTACATTCAGAGAACGGCACAAACCATCCTACCCCAAGAGCTCTACTACTAACAGGCTGCTTTTTAGCCCAAGAGAAAACAAAACAAAACATAAAATAGAGGGAGGAAAAGTAGGAAAAGACCCGTGCACAAAAATATTGCTTCTGTTCCAGTTGTTCAAATGGAGTTGAAAACAATGATAACAGAGGGAGTCTGACCGCAGATGGACCTTAGTGGTACCACACAAAACCTCAGCCTGATTCCCAGGGCTAACAGCTGAAAGGGAAAAAGCTAAACTGTAGATTAGTCTGTGTGCTATATAGGAGCAAGAAGAGGAACTACTGAATAACTCAAACAGTGTGTTAATTAGTGAAACACAGATTACAAGCCCTAGGAAATGGCAGAAGAAATAGTTTCTCTTCGAATTTAAAAGCATTGTAAACTTGTGCCTGAGGATTATTTAACAACAGATTTCCTCCTATCAGATAAGTAATAATTAATGAATTTTAAAAGCAGGAAAACTTCAAAATTTTTAAGCATTAACATCTGACTCAACTGGGTTAATCTAAAAGTCCCCACATACCCTCAAATGAAAATACTTTGGTTTTCACAGCAGAAAAGAAAAAAGAATGCTATTGGGAAAAAAGGGAAAAAATTGTTTGTTGGAAGAAACATTTTTCGTATTTCCCCTTAACAGATTTTAGCCTGACTTTTAGTTGCCTGCAGCCTGAGGTTGTCAGCAATTCTGACTGACCCCCAAATGTGAAGCACAATGTTAATTGCCTGAGAGATGCCCTCTGGTTTCTGTGGACATTTCCTCATGTCTTATCAGCATACCAAGAACGATTTACCCAGAAAGGTGATCCTCTGGCAGTGCTCCCTCTGCTCCAGGAGTGAAAGCTACTCTCCTCTTCATGGCCAGCATACATTTTTTCCTTGATGCGAAATAGATGTGTACACATCCATATTGCCAGTTTATGATAGGATGACAGCAGCCTCTTTCCATTCCTAGGGCACGTCACCTAGGGCCATGTTCACAGCAGTTTCCAAGTACAGCCATGGCCTGGGGAAGATGCTAGCCTCCACCACAGCAGCATACAGCACCATAAATATTGCCCAACAGCCCACCACAGCCTCGGGCTTGGGCAGGTGAGCAGCCTCAAAAAATTCCCTGTTTACGTAGCCTTGTGCTGGGGCACAGCACTGGAATAGCAGACAACAGCAGCAGCAGAAACTATGATTCAAAGGGTGGAAAAAGCAATTGATCACCCCCAAAGCATGTCTCAGATGAGCTGACAATTGTCAAGCCCAAGACAGCCAGATCAATGCCTAAACTGAAATAGCAGCAGCAACTCACTCCTCGGCTGGGCTTATCGCACTCAGTAAGTTGGAGACTGTGCTGTTGCTTAAAGACTGTAAAGGAAGTCTTTGGGGTTTTATCAGAAGTAAAATGAACCTTTGGGAAAGGCGGCTCCCTGACTGTGGGATATGGAGCAGTGCTCAGTGCGGCTTTGCAAACAGCCTCAGATTACTGCCAAGCCATGTAGATGGGTTGATGACTAGTTGCACTAGTAAGTGACTGAAAAGGATACTGAAATTTGCCCAGCTGATCTAATGGGGGAAGAGTTTGTTCCTTTGTGAAAACAAATGCCTAAAGAACTCTGAAGCAGAAAAATTATGGTTTCTACTCATGTTTGACTATATTTTACATAGGAACCTCAGACTCCTAAATCATGTCAGCCTCACCTCTTCCCACTAATGCATCCTCAAAGGATTTATGGGAAACTCCAGCCTGCCCATGCCTGGCACCTTGCCACCCTTTCTCTCCTCCTGAAACAACTCCACTGATGGAGTATCCTGCTGCATCGATGCTGATCTAGTATTGTATTTTCTTCCCAAGTACAAGGACCAAACTGGACAGGGAAAACCCTAAAGATGAATGTAAAGAGCTGACACCTTCCTCTTGACTAATCATATGCTCTTAGCGGTGGTGTTGCTCTTTCTCCTTTTACAGCTCCTCCTCCACTCCCTCTGCTCTCACTCAGGCCTACAAACAGCCATAGTTGTTTTGGGATAAAGCAGTAATAAATTACGGAACAAATAACACTACCCAAAGAAGCAAAAACTCTCAAGAATGGATATCCATTATATATTTCCTACCAGCAGAGTAATAATTGCTCCTTGTCTTTCACAATATTGCTTTAAAACTGTCTGCTACAAGCCTTTTATGCAAAAATTAAGACATCCATTACAATAACAGCCCTTAGTCCTTTCGCTTTATGTTTTCAAAATACTTCATCAGCATTATATTATGTTATGTGGTATACATTAAACTCATTGCAACAAACAGATGAGATTATTGTTCTCTTTCAGCTAGAATACGGCATATAGAATAAGGATAATATGAAGAGGAGGATGCACAATGCAGGGCCTTCAAGGAGGGCCATGAAGTTTATCAGAGGGCTGGAGCACTTTTCCTGTGAAGACAGGCTGAGACAGCTGGGGTTGTTTAGCCTGGAGAAGAGAAAGCTCCAAGGACACCTCATAGCAACCTTTTAGTACTTAAAGGGGACCTACAAGGAAGATGGAGAGGGACTTTTTACAAGGGCATGTAGTGACAGGACAAGGGGTAACAGTTTTAAACTCAAAGAGGGCAGATTAGATATTAGGAAAAATTCTTTACTCTGAGAGTGGTGAGGCAGTGGCACAGGTTGCCCAGAGAAGTTGTGGATGTCCTATCCCTGGAAGTGTTCAAAGCCAGGTTGGATGTGGCTTTGAGCAATATGGTCTAGTGGAAGGTGTCTCTGTCCATGGCATGGGGATTGAAACTAGGCGATCTTTAAGGTCCCTTCCAATACAAACCATCTTGTGACTCCATGATTCTAAGACTATCACAGCATATCTTTTATTTTTATTGTATATTCTGAGCAAGATCTCTCTAAAGCCAACCTCAGTCATAGTCTTTTTGTCTCACCTGTTTTTGTCAAAAGTAGAACTAATTTGTGTGAGGCATCTGGGGTCAGACATTTCTGCTCTTTAAAAGGTGCAGATCCACAAGGCTCTGGGGTTCACCTCCACATCCTTAGGTTCCACACCATTGTCCCAGTCCCTCCACCTCTGTTTGCTTCCTGCATACCATCATAGTGTTCACTCAGAAGAAGGGCCACAAATCCCAACTGATGCTGCTGCTTCTGCATGTAGGAGATACCCAGGTCTTACAAAGAGTGCTTTGATCTATTAAGCTATTAAACGATATTTTCCTGTACTTATGTATGCAAAACACTGGGTGCAATTTAGCTTGAAGAATATATTAATGCTAATTAGACTTCAAATTATAAGAGATGAAATTCTGTCACCAGTCCATGTTTAACCACTGTTGTTCCCATTGTCGTTGCTGATGACTCACCCATTATTAGCATTTTTGATGATCAAAAGTGACAATACCTCCATCCCGAAAGCCCTGAAGGAGGCCAAAAATCCAGTATGCTTTTGCATGAAATTTTTTCACCTAAATATGGAACTTGGACCTTTCAAGAAGACTCTACTATCCTTCATTTTATTTGCTTTGAATGGGGATTTATCCATTCAACTCCCTTTAAATTCATGGCTGAGTGACTGCACGTAAAACTAGCAATTTTATCATCAGTTACCATTCTGCTTAACTTTTAAGTAAAAAAATTGAATGACCCTACAGTCAGGCTTTATATTATCTCCAAACTTGGAAATACTGACAGAAGCCAAGAGCCAATATAGTGTTCTCCATCTTATGTCCCTTTCTGCCTGCAGAGTGTCACCTGAGAATAAAAGTGCTATTAATTACTATTATCTGTGTAGCGGTAGTGTTTGGAGGACATGCAATCTCATCTTGTCCTGAACAGGCTTGCAGTCTTGCCATACCAGCAGTGCCCGTGGCAGCAGTGGCTGGGACGTGTCTGGCCATGCTCAGCCCCGGTTGTGGCTCCGCTCCACTCTGAAACCCCTGTAAGAAGGTGCTCAGGACTGTTTCCAGGCTGCACTTTGCTGCTTTCTCAGCCTCATCAGGGCTAGGATTGCCACTGTGCCGTTAGCATCAATATCCAACGTTTTCATTGTGACATCTGTTGTTACTGCTTGTATTACATGCAACAGGGTGAATGACCACAGCTTTGGTTTGGGGAGGTTTTGAGGGCAAACAGCACTTTACAGGATTGGCAAAGACAGTAGAAAAACTATAAATCAGGTTATTTTATGCCCAATCTCCTGTAGTAAGCACAGGACACTTTACCTGTGATACCATATATTTATATGCAAATCTTATGTGACCCATCCAAGAACATACCCTTGTATTTTTTGCTTGAGCAAATGATGAGTATCAGCATTTTGTGCATGAAATTTAAGGAATAATGTTGAAAGTAGAGGTATAAATATCTATGAGAATTTTAATTTTTAAATTAAAGTTATTGAAAAAGATTTTTATTCCTTTTAGCTGATGTTATATCAGAGGAATTAAATTGATTTCTGCTGAGTTATTGTGGATGTATACTACTATTGCTGGATGAATCAAAAAAACCCACCTTATTTTTGTTTAAATTTCAAGACCTTGGTAATGAACTCACACTGGCTAAAGTGAAACTATACATCTTTAAAATACATATAAAATGAAAATTTATAAACTTTATATTTGTTTTCCTGACATCTATATGCATTCATCTGATGATTACCATTATTCAGAGGAAAAATAGCATTCGATTGTTTCAGTTACATTCAGAAGGAAATAAATCAATCTCAGGGTTTTCACATACTGGAGAGAAAACACCTGTGCAGCCATGACTTTCAGAGACTAAATAAAAGGAGACAAAACGTAGCTCAGAGAGGAACAATGTTCAATATTATAGTGAAACTATTTGATTAATAGAAGAGGACCGTATGAGAGTGCTTTGATAGCTCTTTGAATTTCAGACATAGCTTTTTTTTCCTGACACACAGCCAGAGCACCACAGCAGTAAGTCAGCCCATCTTGCTCCTTCTTGCACCAAGTTTTGCTATTGAGACTGTGGCTATAAATTTAGTTACCACAGTGATGAGTTTATAAAGAATCTGTGGTCTGCAAAGCTGGTATCAGGGCATTTGCCTCCTCTGACTTGCAACCAGTAATTTAATTTTTCTACTTAGGTGTTCATGCTGTGCTTTTGTTTTCAGAAAAGCTAATGAAATTAAGTGCCCTCTTAGAAATGCTTCAGTGTCTTCCAGAACAAGATTAAATGAATGAAAGAACACTTTTAACATATAAAATAGCTCAGCTGGGAGGGATAAATGAGGAGAAGAGGCATATTCACACATGGCTGTTGACATCCTATAGAAGAAAACACACATGGGCTCCAGGCTGATTACCTTTTTAGATGAAAGTGGCAGCTTTAAATAGTATAATTATTTCCCAAGTTAAGAACAGTGATATATTACAGAAACTCAAATACCCTGGTAAGGTTTAAGGGATAAATTCTGGCCTTATAATCCTACTGTGGGATATACTGTGGGGAAAAAAAAACCAGAGAAAGCAAGCAGGTTTTATGCCTCTTGAGCCCTTGGAGACCTCTGGCAATGTGCAGGTTTTCTCTTCTGCAGCCACCTGTATCTTTGCAGCCCATGCAAGGGTAAGAAATAGAGGAAAATAAGACTCTGCTAAGGGAGTGATAGAATTGATTTGAAATATGTGTATCACTAGCATAGCTAGTTTTTTGTACCTGGACCATATATTGCTTGTTCTGGTTTTAGATCTCTGTCCCTTCATCAAGGGACAACAGTGTTATTTCAAGGATATATCAACATACAGAGAATTAGAGGGAACATTAGTAAATTAAAGAAAAAAATTATTATCCTTTATCAGCTAGTAATTTAATATACTGCAATTAATAGAAAACCAGGAGGCATAATGTCACAACTTGCATGATAGAAAACAGGAACAATAGTTTGTTAAGAATTAATTTTTGGGAAAAGTGGAATGCCTTTGATTTAATTCAAGTGATAACTTTAAATTGTTGTGTCTCTGATACTTGTACAAAGAATATTTTAAAGCAATAAAGAAAGCTCATAGGGTATAAATCTCCATGGAATTATTGCTAAAGCCTACCAAAAGTACACTGGTACAGTTCAGAGCTATAATATACATTTAAAACTTTGTGAAATGATTTGACATGAAAAGAGCTGTGTTAATCCATTCAACTTGGCATGGGTTGAATGGATCAAAACAACCAGCCTTCTTTCAGATAGACAAGTAAATAACTAGAAAGTGGTAAAACTGAAGACTTCGGTCATTAGTGATCTGGGCTTAATGGAAATAAATTACCCTGGGAGAAAGGCTTAAATATATGTCTCACATTGGAAACTTGTGAATTTTTATAACAAATTCTGATGTTTTTCTATTTACTAAGTGAAAAAAAGTCAAACTCATATATTCAACTTCTTTTCTGGGAATTTATTACTGCTGAACAGTAATAGCTCCTTTGTTATTGCTAACTATTTCACACATATTAAAACCAATTACTTCAGTTCAAGGGCAACTAAATCAAATCCTTCCTTTACCTGTTATGTTATTTGCTGAGCACTTTGCATCCATTACATGACAGCCCGTCCAAAACTTAAAAGGTTGATTAAATAGCACTCTTTGACGTTTTCCTGTTTCCAAATGTCAAGTCCTTCACAATTTGTGTGACCATAACCAGGAACATGAATTTACCTCTTACTGATAATCAGGACTACAGACCAAGAAACGCAGCAACTTACTAAAATGTATGCAAATATCAATGTGTAAATTATGAGAAAGCAGCAAAGAATCAAACCATAAAAAGCTGGTGGAATTTTTCATTTCATTCCATGAAAAATCAGATTTTAAGCAGTGATGACTCTGTTGTAGTGGCAGAGAATGAATGTACCTCACCGGTTGATCTCCTTTAATTAGTTATGAAGGATGACTTAGAACAAAGATTATAAATCTAATCGCAAATTTGTTTGCAATAGCTCTTCTGCTGACAAAAAGAAATAGTTGCCAAAGAGAATAGTTTCATGGATTTCAATACTGGGGAATATGGCTCAAGAAAGCTATCTTCCAGAGGGAGTGATGGGAATAAATCAGTTTCTGGCTGACTTTTTCTTACAGGGCTTTCTTTTGACACTCACGTGAATCAGTGGTGCCCATACAACTGCATGTGTATAAAATTATATGACAAGTGAACCATTCCCAGCACGCAGCTATTAGCCCACCTATCCTGAAACTGCTAAATCATCTTTCCCAGTCATCCCTAGAGTCTTCTCAACAGTGATGTGTTTAGCTTTGCTCCATTTTATTGGGTAATAACAAATCATTACGAAACAAAATCTTTTTATAGCGTCTTTCATTGAAAGACCTCTCAAATAGTCTAGCATAAGGAAAGGACATTGGGAAACGCAATGAAGAGGGCTCATTAGAGACACCAAGACAGGTCCTGTTCTCCACATGCTGCCTTGTCTCTCCCACCACAGAGCTGGCCCTCCAAAGAACCTTGGGTGATTTTTGAAAATAAGAGTAAGGTTTTCCAAGCTAGCAAAAACTGAAAATCAGGAAAGCGGGAAACTTCATTTTAGAATTAGACTGACAAAATACAGGACATTGTATTCATGACACAACTTACATATGACTGAGTGTTGGATTACCCTCTCTGTTTGGCTAGACCAGGGTAATAGTCTTGTTTGTAGCCAGCACGAGCCTGGGCCGGAGACCATAACCCAGAAATCTAATACGACCAAGTTGATCTGCCTTTCACAGACAAAACCTATCTCTCCAAATGGCTGGATCAGGCACTTCTCTTATTGCTGTGGTTTACACTTCGGCAGAGCTTTGAGCTTTCCAAGACTCAAAAGGTGCAACACAGGAAGACCCTGTCTGCTAGGTTTCCTCTGATCTGAAATAGTCAAAAAGCCATAGGAAAAAATAATTACATTTTGATAGATATGCATAAAATCAGATGAGAAAGCGTAACTATTCCTGTCCTGAGTTCTCTGCTTAAAACTTGAGGAGAGACTAGAAAAGAGAACCTAAGGAGGCAGGAATGAGGGAATTGTAGCCTGTAAGTGGTCTGAAGTCCAGCTGCCTAACATAGCGTATATTATATGCTTGCTTTAGGGTAAGGGTGTAGAAAAAAAGCTCCACTTCCAACAAGGAGATAAGCATGTCCAGTGAAGATTTATGTGTCTATCAGTCTTATGCTTAGCATCCCTGACTGCAGTCAAGAGATTCCAAAGGCAAAGGATCTGATGTCAATGTCAACAAAAGACTCCCCTCATGTATTACCAAGTGCATGTTTAGTACTCCTCAAAATCAGATCCAGCTTATTTAAACACTGTCTCAGTCAAAAAGCCCGTGAAAATTGCACTTGCAATTAACATAGCTGAGTTTTGGGAAGAAAAAGAACTTAAATCCCTTTATATATCTTTGGTGTTTCTGGCCAAAGACAACCTATGATTATTTGCCTTTGATATTTTCAGACTCTAAACCAGTAGGGAATCTGCTTCTTTTTTTTTGCTAGTCCTTCAAATGTGAATAGATCACAGAAAGAGGCAGGAACAGCTGCTAGTTCTCCACTCTTGGTTGGTGACAGAACTTGCATTTTATTAGAGCGTTGAGATGAAAAGCTGATCTTCTCAGAATTCCTAGTTCCTAGGCTGGCATGCGCAGATGGACTCGGAAGCTGATACGTTATCAGAATCATTCTATCTTAGTGCTGATGTCACAGCCCTTCACATTACCACTGTCTGAAAAATTAGCTAAGGTTATCACACAGCTCATAGATTTCCTCTGATTTTGATGAAACAGGGACACTGCAGGAAAAGGCAATGTTACCCCTCAGGGACAAAGAGAAGCAGCAGCCACTGACCTTTGAGATGCTAAAATTATGAAAAAACCTCCCACTTCTCTGAATTATAATGAACTTCCTCTCCTTACACTGCTTTAGGTTTTTCTCAGCTCAGAATTTATTACTGTATTAAAAAAAAAAAAAAANTAAAAAAAAAAAAAAAGGTACCTTCTAAGGAGAGAGAGGACTCCTTTGGGAATATTTCATCCGACATAAATAGATGGGCTGCATTAGCTGTGCTTCATCCCCTGAGTAAAAGACAGCCCCACATAAGATATGTCTTGTGCTTTGGGTTTGTTTTCCCTTCTCACTATTGGCTCCGCAACTGGCTCTGTAGGCTCTAGACAGGAGGTCCCCAATGAGATTTGTCTCTACTATTGTTGCTTCTGCTATTTTGTGGAGATGAGTTTAATCTTTTGGTGGGATCATTTATCTTTGTGATGGAGATCCTGATTTTCGATTTTACTTAGGCCACTTTGGAGTACCTGGCAGTGTAATGGGGCTTTAAAATCATCTTAAATCACATTTGTACCCACTTTAAAGCACTTCTGCTCTGACAGAATGGTATTAGATGGTTGTACAGCACATTGGCACCAGATTTGTAATGTTTTGATTAACTAACAGCTATGTACCTATCTTTTGAAAATGACATGAATGTTAACACATCACAGGTAAGGATACCAGAGTAGCTCTGCCTTGGGGACATCCAGTACTCATAAGTGGATCATCTGACTAAAGACAAAATTATGTCTCTAATGGCACTTTGAATGTGTATTATAAGGAGAGAAACTCTATTCTGGGAATTTATCAGTAACTATTACAGAGAATAGTGTTGGCTGACTAATTATATGATATAACAGTGAAAGTGAGGAAATGCATGACATAGCTGAGACCAGACTCTACAACTTGGAAGCCATGCTCAGGCTGGCTTCATAGAAAAATGCACATACATATAATCTGAGCAAAACGACCAACTGGTTATATCAGCAAAGGGTATGGATATCAGTGAAAAATGGATTGTACTGACCGATGCAGTGATACGTTTTTGGGAGAGATGGTGGGTTGTAAGGAAGTCAAAGGTACAGAACAACTCTTGATTTTGGAAATCTTGGTTTTATGCTTGAAGCTTTTCCAGTTCCACTATAAGATCTATGAGTTCCAGATGGCAGTCACTGCTTGGCGTAAGTAATAGAATAAAATAAATAAATAAATAAATATGAAGGGGGATGGAAGCTGGCTACTTGGATTTTCATTAAAGTGTGTGCATATTCGCAGATGTCTTATGGAAGCTGAGCACCCAAGATCCCAATACAGATAGTGGAGAACTAGTGCTCAACTCAGCTCAGTGCCATTTGAGATGCTCCTAGGCATCCTGCCTGCATCCTACTTACCAAGTAAGAAACCTGAATGTTTCCTATAAGCCCTTTTTGTATCTATCAGCATTCCACAATGTCTAAGGCATCCTATGATATCTAAAATGTCATGGATGGTACCTATGGGCAACTGAATCAAGTCCAAGATGCCACAGATTATGGGTTTAATCTGTCATTAGCCACAAAACACAAATCTCAAAGAAAACAAATTTTTGTGGTTGCAGTGCCTGCGGAACTACTTATTCATCATAAGTTATGTATGAATTTCATTGCCTTTAAAATCGAGTGCAACTTTTTCATCTGGCTCTGTAGAGGATTTGCTGTTGGCTGTTCATGCACCCTGATTCCCAGAAGAAGCAGTAGTCCCTGGACATGAGAAGACATCACTGTCTGACCTTGGACATTATCTGTGTACTTAAAATGTACCTCACTGCAGATACGTCCTAAACAAAGAACCAACTTATAAACATTAAAAAGATTCTATGAAAAATGTTTACTATTAACAGACAGATTTGACCCATGCCAAGGTTTTACATCATGAATAAGCAGCATATGAGGCACTTGTCCTTTTATTAGCATGTGAATATGTTAATATGATACAAGTGACATTTAGGTAAATGAATAGCCCATTATTCCATAGGGGTCTCATTAAAGACAAACTCTCCTGAGGTTGCTCAATGGCAAAGTTCCTAAGCGGATTAGTAGGAAGCATGGAAAAAATGAATGAACTTTGCAGTGACTGCTCTTTATAATGACTGCAGGTAATTAAAAAGACCAAAGGTATCTGGAGAATTCTAGGTCTAATAGTGGTGTAACAGCATTTTAAAAACTTCTAACGATGGAGTTAATTGAGCTTTAGAACTCATTTAGACACCCCTTGCATTAACAAGTATCTTTTATGTGATGGAGGAATTAGAAGTTAAATATTGGCTCAATAAGTCTTTTAAGACTTTTCCTATTTGCAGTGTTGGCCATTATTAAATAGTAATGTTTATGTAAATTATAATGCTGAAATCTTTCCAATATCAGAAAATGGTACCCTGAAAACTCATTAATTTTCAGCCACCATGTCCACAAAAAAAGTACAAGACAAAATAGGTGCTGAAGGCAGTGCTACAAGCTGAGTACAAATCCAGGCAATAAGAGGACATGGTCAGGTTCAGGAAGGCATCACTACTCACTGCCTTCCCCTGTGAGCTCTGTGAAGAACAAGGGGAGAGCCAGCATTCTGGGGAAAGGACTTTCTTTCCAAATAGCAGAGGGGTTTATTTTTATCCTAGCTCTCCAGAGAACTGCATTCTCTGTATATAAATATTTAAAATGCATATCTCAGCTGGACAGATGAGGATCTGATTTTCTTGGGTGGGATTTAGTTTATTTAACTGCTGTGTTTCTATATTTTAATAGTGTAGTGAAGCAGCCTTTTCTGAGGAGGTCCCTAAGTTCCCTAGCTAGTCAAAAGGAGAAAGATAAATGGCTTTAAAGCCACCAGAAAAGGTCATGTACACCTAACTCCTGTACTCAAACTTCAATGAGTAAGAACACCCTCTGAAGGTTTTCATGATCACCTAATACTTTTCACTGACAACAAAGTGTATTTAAGCATTTCAGAAAGACTCATCTTCAGAGTCTTAAAATATGGCTCTGTTAGATGCGTAATTCGGCTCACCAGCATCCAACCATACACTTCAATAAAAAAATTACTGTGTCTTTGTGAAGACAAAACGTTGCCAGAACAGATTCTAACCACCAAGATAAAGGAAGAAGTTTGGATAAAACATTTCTACAGTGACTGATTTCATGACAACATAAAATGTTCAGCATTTCACATTGTAATAGCCTGCAGAAGGCTGGAAATCTATTGACTTCTTTGAAGTTCCCCAGGCTGTGGTACACCTGGATGGAATACTGAAGCAGAAGAGACAGTGAAGCCAAGAAGGCAGCATGGATATAGCAACTCTGTTGGCAGACATTCCTGCTGAATGGAGGAATTAAGAAACTGTTTGCTTACTCCACCACCTAATGACTCTGAGCAGGTACAGGAAATCATATCCAGAACCACCAAAGCAGTAATAATAATAACAGTAATATGGAATTTCCCATACTTTTCTGCATTCTAAGACAGAAAAGCTATTAAATTCACTGCAGCCATGCTGTCTTGTAGGCAACCTAGTAGCAGCAGGAATGACACTGAGCTCTGGAGGCCTAATCTCACTGAGCAACAGTCAGGCCATGTCTCCCTGATGTGCCCTTTCCAGGCCAGAACCTCAGAGTCAAACATACGCACCCCGTGCACTCTCCTGAACTTCAACCTGATGCTCTGACTCCAAGGCAGAGTCAGTACTTACCCGGTTACAGTAAAAAGAAAAAAAAAAAAGAAAAGAAAAGAAAAAAAAAGTGGCTTTGTAATTACCTTTTTTTTTTTTTGGTATTCTCACCATCTGAAGATTCCATGTATTTTTTTCTGCTTTGCTGTACTGTCATCAGTTTTTCAAACCTTCTCTGAAATGATGTCTTCCCATTTCTCTGTTTAATGCTCTGTTGGTATATTTTATCATTGCAAAATATTTTGAGACCCATTCTACATGAAAGACACTGTCCTGAGGAAGGGCCAGCTCACACTGTGCTGTTTGCACAAAAAGACAGAAGGAGGAAGAGCAATAAAAGAGCAACTTAATTACTTTGGAGCTGCAGCACTTCCCACTACCATGGCCTCTGCATGAGGTCCTGACAGAGCCACCAGAGTTGACTGAAAGGCATGATCTCGCTGACAACTCCTCTGGTGCAGTTTTATCCAGTGTCACTGAGCAGCTCACAGCAAATGAACAAGCCACAAACAGCAGCAGGACATCAGTGATGTAATCCAAGCTAAAACACTTTAAGAAATACCAGTGACCTCCAAGAAGCACAAAAGCCTTTCTGCCCTGTTCTCTTTTACTGAACAAATCGTACCCTCTTCTAGCAGTGCTGTTCACCTCCCCTTGAGAGCTGCTTTATTCAGAAAAAGAGCAAAAAATCAGAGCACAGCTGCAAAAATGAATTCCCACTCATTGCCTAAGTACTGGTATTTTTTGTAGCTGTACAAGACAGGATGATATGACCTAACCTACATTATGTAGGTTGAGATTGTGAGACTTACTGGATAGATCTGGATCTGACTTCTGAGTTTCTTCTAGAGTCAAGGTTTACTAGTGACTATGGCTGTTGATGTGGGATAAGCACAGTCATCAGTAGGAAGCACTTAGGAATTTCCTCATTCCTCAGTGGATTAGGCTTTGAACTAAAATCCAGTAAAGTGATAAAAGTCCAAGAGATTACAATTTGTTTTCTTTAGAAAATACTGATTTTTGTGGCCAGTGCTAGCAACAGCAGTCACTTCAGCTCTGTTGCATTTACCTTTCCTTGTCTTCCTCCTGCTTGACCTTGAGTAAACTCTTGCTGTATGTCCCAGCTTGCAATTCCACTGCTAGCACAACTGAGCTATAACAGAAGCATTTCTCTAGGCTTCATTCTTTTTTCAAGATCCAATCATTTTGCTTTACCACTTTTGCTTCTCCTATCTCCTTAGAATTTTGTACCTGAGCCCCTATCTATATGCAAAATCAGTGTTGAGAACTTTAATGCACCATCTGTCTCTGTTTATATCCAGCGACATCCCAGACACAGGGCTTGTACCGAAGAGTCCTCTAGTCTGAGTACACAAATAAGAGAGGATATAACAAATTCTTGGTATTTTTAAAAATGGTTTCAGCAGGATTCTTCACAACTAATCTAATAATTGCCAGTAGCGTAGTAGATGTCTACAATTTTTCTTTCCCTACAGTTTCAACAGGCTTTGTGTGCTATTTTCACAAAAGCTCATGCAATCAGCAAGTTCACTGTCAAATGTGCCCTTTTCTGCAGCGGTTGCAAGTTGAAGCGAGCCAGTGGTCTGCTTCCAGGTTAGGGATATCATAGCACTAACTGATAGGCTATTCTTTTTCTGTTCTTATACCATGCACATGACTTTCCACCCTGAAAAGCTATACCTAAATAAAAAAAACCACCCGATATCCACAAAAACATTTACTTCCTTTTTCAGAGGTGAAATATGAAAAGGGTATTTTTGCCACTTGAAAGCCAAGCTCATCTCTTTTTTATGCCACTGCACTCACCGATTTTTATCAAGGAGAAATATGGTTCAGTCTTGGGAATGATTTTCCCTTTAAGTTTTGTCTTTTATCTACTTATTCATATGTCTCGTTCTTCTAAAACTGACTGTTCCATGACATTCCAAGTTACTCTTCCACTGAAACTGTGTAGACTGTATCAAAGAAAGCACAATTCACAGAAGTGCCTGCACAGCACGTTAAGAACTGCACAGCTCCCTAAGAGCAATTTAAAATGAAGAACAACCTTTCCCAACATCCTTTCAGAACTTCACATGGACATTAGCCAGATACAAGACTGAGCTGCAGAGGGTGCATTAAACTCCCCATCTGCTCTTCACAGTGCTCATCACTGATTTCTAACCCACAGTAAAGTCATTTGGCCAAAAAAATCACAGTGGATGAAACAAGTATACCAGAAGCCAGCTGAGCCTTTCCTTCCACAGTGTCCATTTCCAGAAGGAAATGTGCTGATCCAGCCAGAATTTTCTCACTATTTGATTCCAGAGTATGTGATATCTGTAGGTAAGTCATCCTCCAAATAAACTAGGGAAGCTAGATTTTATTGTCATTTACACTACCTTTCAGTCATTATCTCAGCTGGTCTTGGCACAGCTATTAATTCATTGCCATGTACACGATGTCAGAGTATCCCTGAGAGACCTTGAAAACCTCGAAGAATTTTCGAAAGATACCTGCAGATTTCCACTTCCCAGAGAGCCGCTTTTCTAACCCGCTCCCTCGCTGTGCCCCTCTCCCGGTTGCGCTGCCACCATCTGACCCTATGCAGACGGTTTGCCCCGAAGGAGCCCGCTTTTCCCACGGGTCACTCTGCCCTGTGGGATACGGACTTCACGTGGTCTCTTTGGAAAAGGATCAGCCCCGGAGGCTCATTTCACGGATGTATGCTGTGGGACAGCCGTGGGACGGTAAGAGCCAGGTGTTGGGGCGTGTTTGTACAATGCCCGGTGACCTCCACTCTCCAATGCCAGTGAGGCGGTGGGTTCCCCTCCCTTTCAGGTGAGCGCAGCGCCTCTCTCAAGCTCGCACACAGAGGGCGCGCTGGGCAGGCGGGACGACCCCCAGTTCGCAGCCCCCTGCCCCTGCCACAGACAGCACAGACCGCCCGCGCGGGGCGATGCGGCAGCGCCGGCTCTCGTCCGCCGCGGCCCCGCAGCAGTGAGAGGCACCGGACGGCGGGCGGTGGGGCCGGGCGGGGGCGGG
>VZRE01013977.1:66806-128806 GCA_013396775.1 Cephalopterus ornatus
AGCCACAGTGGGAGCCGGGCGTGGTGAGGGGGGAGCGGGGAGCGGGGAGCGGGGAGCGGGGAGCGGAGCTGCCCCGGCCCCAGCGGGGCGGCTGCGGGCAGGAAGGTGCCGCGCTGCCGGTTGCGCCTGAGCATCCCGGCGGGGTCAGCCGTCTCCCTTTTCCAAGGGAGGTGGGCACTCCGGGTTTGGGGTGTTTTTTCTCCCCCTGCCCTAGTACCCCGTGCGCGTTGTTCGTGCCCTCGGCGGGCGGGGCTGCCCGGCGGCCGGGTGCTGTTGCTCGCCCGTCCCGCGGTGCCGGGGCTGCTCCTCCCGCTGTCCGGCACAGCTCAGGAGCAGCTCAGGAGCAGCGCCCGCCGTGCCTCGCCGGTGCTGCTGCTCCGAGAGAGCCTTCTCAGCGGTTTGCCTGTCCTGTGCCGTAACCAAGGGCATTTGATTTTCACAAGCGTTTAACTGAGGTACGTGTTAGGCCTGTGTTTGATCGTTCGCAAACGTGTTTTGTAAAGAACCTGTTTTTAGCCTAACTGACTTCGTGGGTTGTCAGAGTGCTTGAATTGAACGAACGCTTCTTCGGTTCGGAGAAATCGCTTTTGTTGAAGGCAGAAATGGGAACGCTCTGGGAGAGCGTGGGGACAGGATCGGGGTTGCGCTGGTTCTGGAAGAGAAGGGAGACACAGGCTGGTATCCATTGCTGAAAGATGCTGCAGACCAGAGGTGTGATAGTGCAGAGCATTGGGTCATCACTGTGCAAACACATTCTTGGCTCTGTGGGCATAAGCACAGATTGCCATCCGTGTGCTCTTTCACATTGTTTGCAGGAAGATGATGGGAAAAGAATTGCTCCCTCTGCAAATAAATTGTAACATGCCTATCCAACGTACTGGGAGAAGAGCTGAGCTTAGACAGCACAGCACAGCAGTAGAAAAAGAAAACAGGATGAGTGCACAAAAATGTGCCTTTTCCAAACATTTTATGTGTAGCTAAAAGCTGCAGGCTGTTACGGCATCATCTTGGTAGGGGTAATAAAGTTTGGAACAGAAAGAAAACTCTTCCTACCCTTGCAAATGCTGAACAGTTAGGGGAAAATTGTGAAAATAGTGGTAAAGGGCTGAGCATTTGCCATGTTGATTAACATTTGTATAGGCAAAGACAGTTAGGAATGCATATTGACTGTTATTTAATTCTTAGTTAATTATAGTAGAATGGGAGAAAAGTGGAGACGTATAAAATCAGGACCCTACAGGATGTATATCATGCTGGCAGTTTTATTCTGATAAGGGATCCAGATGGAGGGTCGATGTCTGTTTCCTTGTGATTTTGCTTTTTACAGTCATTTTGAACCCACTATGACTTTTCTGTGCCTGAACAGACTGAAACGAAAGTCAACCTGAAACCACCAGCTGCTTTCTCTCTATAATGCCTAGAAGGGCTTTTTCCCTTTAGGGATTGTTGCTGGTCGTAGCTGTATACTGGCTGCCTTCCTTCTCCACCTCTTCCTCAGACTGGGTCATCCATGTCACCCAAGGTGGGGGAAGGAAAGGCAGGCATGTCACCCCTGCCTCCCTCATGTTTCCCCAGCTTTCCTCTGCTCTGGTGAGCAGGCTTGCCTGCCTGCTGACTGCTGCTTGCTATATCTAGTAAGTGTCCTTTGCTGTCAACAGGATAAATGCTGTAGGACCTTGAACTGGTGGGGAGGGGGTCCTGGGCTATTTCAGCATCGAAGTCTACTCTAGTACTATCACCATGTAGATGACTGTATGTATATGAAATTATTGCCATTTTCATTTTTTTAACCTATTCAGATGTTAAAGACTGAACTGGGATAGCTCGTGTCTGGCAAGTGTCATTTTTCATAGTTGGATCTTACTGGTGCAGTGCAAATTATAAGCTTATTCTGTAAATTCCCCATCAGAGCCAGGAAGCAATGCAGTTTTTCCTCCTGGCATCCTATCTATTCAGAAGAAGAAGAGGAATTACCTTAATGACAGAGTACATTCAGAAGTTGCTGAAAAAACTGATGTTTCTGATAAGTTTGAGACTTGGAATTTAAAAAGTCCATTACTAAAAAGTCAATATATTTTCACCTCTACCTCCTGCACTCTTTTGCAAGCCCTCCTCCTCCTGTGTCTTCATGACTGCGGTTACCTCCTTTTCCTGGCTTGTGCAGAGGAAATCCTGTTACGACATAGTCAATCCATGGCGCTGCTGCAAAACCCACCTCTTAGCCTGCCGCTTCATCTGCATCTCCCTTCTTTGTCAGTCTTTCTGCTGCTCCCCCTTCTCCCCTGCATCAGACATGTCAGTCACAGGCTTCACTTTCAAGTGTCCCCATGTGTGATGTACCACCTCTCCAGCTTTACCAAGACATACCCCCTGAGCTTTGGTCAGCCTGTGCTCTCAGTATCCTCCCTCAACCTGTCATCTTTGTGTTTCCCCGAGCTCCATCTTGCACTTACTTGTAGTTTCATGTAGGCACCTTGTCCATCATTTCTTTAATTTCCTTGAAATGTCCCAGCACATTCGCTTTTGCTGTGACGCCTTCAGCAGCTGTCTGGTGAGATGCTTAGGACAAGCCTTCACCGCTGCTGCCACCATCCCTGTCACTGGAATTACTCTGGCTCTGGATTTGAGCACAACGGTGTCCTCTAAAGCTAAGATGTCTGAGAGGCACTTGTCGAACAGATCACTCCATCTAGCACCAGCAGAAAGTCTCCTTTCATAGTCCATGTTATCCTTGCTTGCTCTTTTTTGGCATTTCAGGTGCAACCCTGCCCCCTTATGCTTGTACAGCTCCGCGTGGTTCACTGTGACTCCCTTTGCCTAAGTTACTGCAGGACTGTTTTGCGAACGGTGACTATATGTGTAAATATTAAGCACACAAACACAGATAGGATAATGCCATGGTCTCTTTGTCCATGGAGGACATGCATGCAGGCTGCATTGATAAAATAAGGACTGTCGCAAGGATAGAGATCTTCTCTGTTATATCAGTGAGGGGAAACAGAATCGAAGAAGATTGTTTTCTTACTTTTCTTGGTCAAGTACACTGAGCCACCAGAGTCTGGAAGCAGAGTCACAGTGAGTGCAGTTACTGTGATAGCACATCTGTGCCTAAAATTCCCTTGCATTTAAGTTCACAGTATGTAGTTCGTACTACGATCTGCCTTTTTTGGAGAGAAAAAAAATCTGAAACAAAATGATGCATTAAGAGAGATTCCTTTTGAACCAAGTGTACAAAATTCTGTCCTAGCTTTATATCATGTCAGGATTTCCAAGTTAAAATTAAATCTGCTTGACAGTTTTGGGTTTGATATGTACTATATCCTTTGTTTTTATAAAATACACTGAAACCAGTATGTCAGCTGAATTTTACAACAAGAAAGTGTTTTCTTATTAATCAGGACTCCACTTACTGGGTCACAGCTTCATTAGTTAAGGACTAGTAATCCCATTCACTAGCAAAGGTAAAGGCTGCTTATTGTTCAGCAGAGCCCCTTGCTGAAGTCTGCACAGAGGTCTCCTGAGATGGGAGTGGACATGCCCACATGGAGTATGAGAGATGCAGGCTCTCAGGTACACTCCTGTGTGCAGCCACCTCATCTGACATCGGGCAGATTGCTGTGCTGCAGCACTGAAAGAGACAACAGAGACCTTAAATCCATTCACTTCCAGATTTAGCCACATTTTGTCCTAAAACTGTATTCCTTGTACAATAAGGGGACTATGCCTCATATTTCTGAGTTTTTCCTCCCCCCTTTACCTGGAGGGATGCTGAACCCGAGGGTCTGAGCCCTCCAAGTTGTTAGCCTCACATGGGAGCATGATGGAAAATGAAAGCAAGCTCTGATAACAAGGACTGCTTGCCCTGTGGCTTGATGTTTTATCTGGTAGGTTTTGCTCTGAGTAAACAATGTGGAGGAGCTGAAGCACTGCCCCATGAGAAGTCTGTGTGGCTTCAGGAAGGGCAAACACAGTGCACAGCCCTCCGCTGCACTGGCCATTTGGCCCCAGTTGTGGAGCCCAGCACCAGTCTGTTTGTGTCAAATATAAAAGGTGGTTATCAGCAGCCCGTATTAAGTCAGGCATGAGGTAGCGAAGTTTAATTATTTTTTGTTTGTTCTGAGATCAATTACATCACCACTCCTCTCCCTTATCTCCCTCTACCCCTTCCCCTGCCCAGGCTGGATGGCACCTTCTCCTGAAAGGCTTATCAGTGTCAGTGGGATGCTCCACACAGCCACTTGTGGCCTTGGCAAGGAGGGGTAGCAGGAATGGGATGACTCAACCATGAAAGAAGACAAGAAGGCAGGAACAGTTGAAATATTTTCATATACTTGTTCTGCTAAGGAAAACAGGTTTTAAGGAGTTTTCATTTCCCATTCCACACTACACTAAATCTTCTGTTTAAACAAAACCTCCAAATCTGGGGTTGCAAGAAATCAAACAAGAATTCATTACACAAAATGCAGAAATTAAGGATTCCTGATACCTGCTGGTTTCACCCTCTTCCTTGTCTAGTCTTGCCCTAGACCTCCTTTCCAGCTGGGCACCTGGGGTCTGTTACTTTGACAGTGACAACTTAGCAGCTGTGTTTGTCTGTAGAAGCCAATTACCAAGATTTAAAGCTATTAGGGGCAACCACATGGCTCTGCGAACATTCACGTCCCCTCTATCTGATCACACTGTCATTAAGCTTTAGAAACTCAAAGGTTTTTGAGGTTTCTGTCTGGGTTGAATTTGG
This sequence comes from Cephalopterus ornatus, assembly GCA_013396775.1. NCBI lineage: Eukaryota > Metazoa > Chordata > Aves > Passeriformes > Cotingidae > Cephalopterus > Cephalopterus ornatus. The sequence goes on from VZRE01013977.1 coordinate 71,545, forward strand.
CTGAGAGTGTCAATAACAAAAGTTATTCAGAGTGGCAATGAAGGGAATAAAGCTGGGATTGGACACCAGGAAATCTGACTCATCACTGTCGTCAGTCAAGAGTAGACTGTTGAGTTTTGGGTGGTTTTTTTCAGCAACCTGTAGTTTTTCCCCAGAAATTTTCAGCACAAGAAGGAGACTAATTTCCCTGGCGACTGTATGTCCTTTGGGGTGAGATTCAAGTTGACGCTTCCGTGGGAGGCAGGACCAGAAGGACCCCATTTCCCTATCTGAGGTCCCAGATGTACAGCAGTGAGACTCCTTACCCCATTCACATCCTGAGAGATACAGGAAACAGATAGGTCACTGCTTCTCACATATATTGGATGTCAGTGAGAATGAATACCCTGTTTGGGCCAAATCCCCCTATGGACTAGTGCTGCAGCTGAGACAGTGAAAATAGCTGTGAAGGGCATTAGAGTGGTGCAAGCAGGATGAAGGACTGTGGGATACCACTGTGTATGCCCAAGGGTCTTCTGAAGATAAGCTTCTTGATGTTCTGGTTCAAATATTTCTCTCTTTTTCAAAAGTAATCAAACTGGTTCAGATATTTATTCTTCAGAGGTAATCAAAAGCTCAGACCTCCCAATATCACTGTGTACACTTGCCATTTGAATAAGATGCCTGCATTTAAGGAGCCTTGAGAGATGCCCTGTGTTCTGCACTACATCTCTGGCTTGTTTAATCAGCTCAATACTTGGTGGGCTCCGTTCCCTTCACCTCACCAGCTATTTGGGTGAATGAAGGACTAAATGGGCAAAAGCAGTGCTCTGTGTTTCTGGGAGTAGAAAGCTAGCAGAGAAGCAAAATCATTTATACTTGTCTTGATTGAAGATACAGTCCCTGTTGCAGAGATTCACGCCTCTTTCCCCCAAGAGGAGCTGTTCTGAAAGAAGTAAAGGGAAGGGAAAGGTTGCTTGCTATGAGGAGACAAAACTGAGGGACACAGTATAGAGCTCTTTGTTAGATGAGGCATATTTGCTGGAGAAAAGGTACCCGGGGGCTCTTGTACCCCCTCTCCATCCTAGTACCAGCACCTGCTTCAACGTACCTGCTTATGGCAAGGTGGCATGGTGCATGCCCTCACATCCAGAGGATGTCCTGGGTCTATCCCTGGGGAAGCCGACATTGGTGTTCATCTGCAGCCTCCTATCTCTCCTTCTGCACAGCAAGATGGTCAGGAAGCTGTCTGACTTCCTTTGGGTAGAACATTACTATAGTCAATGTTATCAAAACATTTGGATTTCAACAATACTGACTTTTAACAGCTGCATTAGATAATTTTCTTTATTGAACTTGGAGAGGCTTAAACCATAAGTGATTCAGTGATTGAAGGGATGAAAGCAACACCACAATGCATTAACATCCATCCCCAGAGATCTGCTTCTCTAAAGCACTTGAACCAAATGTGCTGAAAAGGTAGAGCTCTGAGATGTACAATGATTGTGAAAGTGTCTTTTCTCTCCCAGAGGGGAGGATCTTTTTGAAAGTAGCTCTGCTTTTGCTTTAATCTGCATTTTCTGGGATTGTTTCTTCATATACAAGATATTTAATTTACTTTATTAAAAACAGTTCAGGGGCTACATTTTAATTCTAGATATTGAATGCATGTAGCACACGCAATTCTTCTAATTATCCTTGTGCATATACAATGTTCAGTTTGAGGATTTCAGGTATGTGAACTTAAACTGTAGATAGTCTGAAATAAAGAGAATAAATAAATAATAGTGTGTCATCCGAAAGAGCTGATTCTTGGCAGGAATTTTTAGAGGATAATGTGAAATGAATTGGAGTGCAGATACAGTGCTCCATTGCTTAGAAAGCTGCCGGGGACAGATGTCTGTCTTGGTCGTGGAGCACATTGCAAAAGAAGAGGAGAAAGGTGTTATCAAAGAATGGCTGTAAAGCAGAGTTCAAGATCATGGTTTTTATATTGCACATGCAGTGCTGTAACTGGACAGCAGAAGGATGTCGCTAGCAGGAATAAAATACAAGCCAGGATTCCAGTTGGTTTGGGGTTTTTTTTCCTGAAATTTCTGGCACTAAGAGCAGTCAAAATTGAGCACTTTTCCTCCTTGTTTTTTATTACTATTGTAGTTATTACTAAACTTTGATTACCAAAGCTTTGATTTGCTTTTTTATAGGTGCTTTTCTCACCCTTTAGATTTGGGTGTGATAACCAATCTGCGTGTTGGACATTTGGCTTGTATCCCCATATCATCTTCCTGCTTGTAAGTATTTTATTCATTCTCCTTGCTCATTTTTCTGTTACTTTTAAAGACCAGATTCAACTGACAGGTTCTGGGTCTGATCTGAGGTCGTTGTGTCTTTGCTTTACATTAATATAAATGACTGTATAGTCTGCAGATCCATGGGAAATGTAAATTATTGAATCATTTGAGCCTATCTGAATTAATCTAAGTATCCTTATGGCTCTGAGAGTTTCCTTTTCCCATCCCCACACAAAACCCCAAACAAAATATAACTTGATTTTAACCTGCAGCCAAGCCATCTGGGCACTTGTCCTCTTAGATTTTCAAAGACATAAATTTAAATCATATTAAATCATAATAAAAAATGAAATTAGATCATAAATTAAAAGGAAAACTTTGCTTGTGGCAGGAAATAGTTTTTTTCTTTTCCTGCTGTGCTCTATTTTATTGAGTCAGTTGCCAACTGATCCTGTTTGCCAGGCAGAGTGGTAAAGGGATTTTCTGCTCCTGGAGGGTCCAACTGTAATGGGAAAAAGAAGCATTCTACTTACTTCGGGTCTCTTAATTGCCAAAGGCATTTATGCAAGAATAAGAAGTATTAAGGATCATATTCTTGGTCACCTCCAAGTGAGCAATCATTCTTTGCCTTTCCTTCCTGCATTTTCAATGGAATAAGATGTTGCTTACTTCTTCCCTCTGTCTAGAGCTACCATCTTATTTAGTTGCATGATGTTAAATTGCTGAATTCTTCCAGTCTAGAGCAAATTGCCTTTCAAGGCTGAAGTGTTCATGGTACTTAAAGTTCATTCAGCCCTTCAGTATGAGCGTGCAAACATATTTTTATTGGGATTAAATTCTTTGTGTTACAAGTTAGCTGGAAAGACAGTATTGTTAATATAGTCCTATGTGCTAAAGGAAATAAAGGTAGAAAACAAAGGCAGTGAGGGTGAAGATGAAACCAGAAGCTCACTGGCCTTCATACATATATCGATCTAGTAAAAACTTGCTTTTGGAAGCAATCACTATGGTAACAGAACTTGGGGGGGCGACACACCTTTAGGGATAAGGAGATCTCATCCTGGAGCTGGTATCCCCATATCACCTGGGAACCTCCTGCTCTTCCTGCCCTGATGCTGAACAAAGAAGAGGTGGTTCTGGTTTCAGGACATGAGAGAATGATATCATTATCTGTTCACTCCTGGCTTTAACTTTACAAAAGGGCAAAATGGAGCAGAGAACACACTTGAGAGTTCTTTAATAGAGATAATCAGTGTTACCTTTAATGAATGTCCTCTGCTTCCCCTCTGCTACCCAAAACAAAGAGCTGTTTGCCTCATAGAGAGGAAGCAATTTTTGCACAGGCCCAGAGTACCATCTTGCGACTTATCTTCCTTTCCTAGCCATTTTCTAGCCAGATTTCCAGTGCCATCTAGGATCTGCTAACCACCAGATCCTCCCCATCATGGGCATGGTCCCAAGTCATCCATAGTGAATGCATTATTCCACTAGTGTGATGTGCTACTTTGACCTTCATCTCCGTGTCACCTGAAACACACATGTGTGCTAACATGGGAATTAGATTCACAGGATGGCAGCGTGTACAAAATAACGAAGCTTGGTGGTCAGAGGCTCTCTCTGCGAGGATCCGGAGACATCTGACGTGGGCAATTTTCGTCAGCTGTCCTGAATGAGTCAGTGAGGGACTCCCTGTCCTGCTTCACAGAGCCCTCTCTTTTGAAGATTAAATCTATCCCTTTCATTGCACTCACCCTCTGGCTTCCTGTATACACTGGGCTGAAATCAGCCAAGAGGGCTTTAAATTTTTAGGGAAGGAAGGCAGGTACTGTTAACAGCATATTGAAGTTTAGCCAAATGAGGGACCTCACTGTTGTAACCATGCTAAAGGCAAATGAAGCTCTCATCTGTTAGGAGTTGTTTACAATAAGAGCTTTCTAGAATACCTTCTACCTGTAAAGAAAGAGTTCATGGGAGATTGTGACAAAAATGTTAGTTTATTTTGCATAAAAATGCTGATTTTCTTTGATGTCAGTCTGTCTCTCTGCTTAAACATTTTGAAGCCTCTGAAACAGACAAGGTATTTCTCAGCCTGTAGTCACAAAAATACAGGAAGAACCAAGAAAAAAAGTGCTTTTCTATGGCTGATAAACTTCCAAGAAATTCAGTCTACCAGACTTATCTTTGCTTCCTGTTCCTCAATTTTTAAGGTTTCAGTGGTTGTGAGTATGCTCCATTAAATAATATTTCACTGAGCCTGGAGAAATAGAGTTGTTCCATCAAGATATGTGGAGGCATGCAATACAGATGGCTGGAAAGTATTTATGACATTGGGACTATGAAAAAGCTCAGTTTGCTGCATGCCATCCTGGGGAGTGTTGCAGTCTCATTTAACATTCACTTTAGTTTGAACAGAGAGATGTCTACTGTCTCAGCGGTGCTAAAGATTAAGTTACATATGTTACCTATAATTTGGCACGCAAGGCATATGCTAACTGTGAGGCCTCTGCTCCTGACCACATTTGCATTTTATGACAAAAAGGTTTTTGTGACCAGTACTGTCTGATATGCAAACAGTGGATAGCTCTGTCATGGGTACCCAGGCATGGTACTGCACGGTACCTGGGACTGACCTCTTACGGTAGTGATGCCTTGCTCGATCCCTCAGCTACGCAGTTTGCCCTCCTTCTGATGAATGCCTCTTTGCCTATCTCCCACCTACCACAGGATAAAAGAAAATATTAAAAACTCCGAGCCTGCCTATAGTATCTGCCAGGTAGGCCTACCCTTGTCCTCACCTGTGAAAGGTGATTTATACCAAGGACATGAATGGAGAAACAATGCACAGCTTGAAGAAAATAAATAGTGGTTCTGGTTGAAAAGCCAGGATGTACAAATGACACCGTGTGTCTAGAAGAGCCTCTGCTTGTGTGTCAACCCTCATATTTGGGGACTAAAGTAACAGAACAAAGTTTTGCTCTCTTGTACATCTAAAACCAGCAGAGCATGGGGGCAGAGTCTTTGCCTTCTTGGAACAGTGAGTTGTTTTACTGGAATGTGTGAATCTTCTAAGCAGAGATTAGAAGATCTCTGATCTGTCCATCAGGGCTGTAAGGCTGTGTAACAATGGAATAATAGCAGCAGGAAAAATCAGCCAGTGTCAGGCACTTGGGCCTTTCAGCAGTGGGGCGGGACTCAATGGCTCAGGAAGACTCCTCAAGTCACAAAACTGGCATTGCAGAAGTGCCTCTGACAAAGTAATCCAGATCCAGCTACACCACAAAATCTGAGTCCCCCAGCAAGCAGGTCCCAGTTCTCCTGTCTCAGGAATTTTCAGGAGTTAGCTGGAAAGCCTTCTCCTGTCAAATAGAGTCAGAATTCTTCTCCATCTGCAGTCATTCAGGAACAACACTTTCAGTTAATTCTTTGCCTTAAACCAACTCAGCTTTCCAACAATAGATGAAGGTAAGGCAGTTACCACTACAGAATTTGAAAACTTTGGCTCCTTTGTTAAATTCCTTGATCAGTTTATGGCTCTCACAAAGACAAAGGGTTTGTTGCAGTTAGCCAGTTTTGCCTCTATGCTTTGAAGTCAGTAACAAAATTCCCAGTCATTTTTTTGGGACTAGATTTGGGCTAGATGTTATGGTGTTGTTCTATTTCACTTTCAGAAGTGCAAAAAAACCAATTACCAAACAAGAAGGTGAAGCTGACATCTGGCTTTATGGAGGTTACTCCTTTGGGAGAATTGGGGTAAGAGAGACAAATGGTTCATGGCACTTACCATCTTCTCCCAGCAGAAGCAGGAACCTTAGCCAAAGTGGTAGATGTGGTGCACTGAATAAAACTAGTTGTGGCTCCCCCTCTCAAAGGCTGTGAGGTTTTGATTTGCAGCATGGCAGAGGTTCATGCAGCCCTAGAACCATGGAGTTGCATGAGGTTCAGAATGATGTGCACCCCTGCCACACGTTGGCTGAGCCATCCTGACTGCTCTCCGGCAGGATCACTGTGCTGAAACATCACCAGGAATCATCATCAGGGAGCAGGATCAGATCTGTTTTATTTCTTATGCGTTTTGTACCTTTTCTATGAAAACTACTGAATTGTCAGGACCAGACATGTTCACAGTCTGTATGATTCTGCCATTTTACTCCAGTGGGGTGCAGATGGTTGGTAAAAATCCTTTTAGACTTAGTAGGACCTTAGACTTTAGGTACATATTTTTAACTTTGTGTTTAAAACAACGTAGATTTTTTTTCTTCTTCCTAAAATACTACCCACTTTAGCTGAAGCTACATTTACACATCGTGCCACTACACAGTGTGAGTGAGACAACTAGGATCTGGGCTACAGTCATTTGGAATCCGAGTTTTTACAGTGTCTCTGACCTCTTTACAAAATGCTCAGTTAAAAGTAGCCTGGGTGATGTTGTAAGACCTATAAAAGCTCTGATTTATCAAAGCACTCACATCTCTGCTTAACTAACGTTCTGATTAGTCCTGTTTAAGACCATAGGTTTTTCACTAACTTCCAAAGTTCTTCCTTGTACCAGGGCCAAAAGTGTTAATGGTAAAAGTAGAATGTAGTAGGTTTAAAATTCGTGAAAAATTTAAAGACTTTAACTTCTGCCTTGTTAAAGAATTCATGTGAATTAATTCCTTAAGTTATTATAGAGCAATTCAATTAATAATGGATCTGCTTTTCATTATGACGAGTAATTAAGGATAAATACCTCCTATATCAAAGCTTATTTTTTAAAAAGGATAAATTAGCTATAACACACTTAACTACTTCCAGAACATGAAATGAACACATATTGTTCCATTAGTTAATTTTGGATCACTAAATTAAAGACAGTTCAAAAGGAGTATAATCTCATAAGGATCTCTCTTTGTTCAGTCTGTTATGAGTTATTTCACAAGGTACAACAAATACCGTTTCCTGTGGGGCTAAATACTATTAAGGTTATAAAATTGTTTTGATTTAGTATATTTTATGCATCAGTATGACTTATATACCACAAGGGTAAGAATATTTTTTTCTGGTATTTGTAGGTGCAGTTCTGTACTCTTGCATGTCTTGTAGGCTATTGGGATGCTTGATTAAGCTAGCAAAAGCTCCACTATAAAACAATAAAAGCAATAAACAATAAAATAACATCTGGAATGTAACCTTTTGTTACATTATCGATGTGTGTGTACTAGTAAATTAATCCAGATCAGGGCATAGGCTCCTGTTGAATTAGCAAACTGACCTCCTGCCATGGTTTTGGCCAGCTAGCACCCTTCAGGCAATGCCTGGACATATTTGGGCTTAGGATTGGCCATCTTTCATTCCCAAAAGCAGCTGTGATTTGGCGATCCTGTCCATGCAGATAAAAGGGAGTTTAGCCATCTTGATGCAGCATGCCACACAAGTTGTCTCCAAGACCAGAGAATAACCTTGAACTGTTTCATGTAGTAGTATAGGTGGAGTTCTGAGTTCTGGAAAATAAAATAAAGGTTTAAAAATGTACAATTAAATTCTACTTACCACTTAATGTAGTACTTGTTTACTCAGGCACTTAGGGCTCTTAATGGCATATAGCATAACCTAAATTTAATTTACAGTGCCAAAAGACAGTAGGTAACTATGCAAATAACTTCAGTGTCTGGAAAGCAAACCTCTAGCAATTTTAAAACATCCTTAGTTCAGGTTGGGGCTTTCGTGGTCACACCTAATGTCAAAAAGTGTCAGTCTCTTGAAGAAAGAGGTACTTGAGGAAAGTTAGAAAAAGTTGCACATTTAAAGGAAAAATTAATAAGGCAGGTCATTGCTGGGAACAGTAGTGGAACACTCACATGGAAACCCAGATAGATACTTGGGCAGTTGTGTGCCCTAGAGAAGGAGAGACCCTAGACTGTCACATCATCACTTCAAGGGTCTGATTCTGTCTCTCTGACTGATGCTGATGGTGTTCGTGCTCTCTATCCCTATGAAAATCAGTGGAATTTTCCTCAAAGCTTCTATCTGTGAGTTAATTGTATTGAACTGGGACCACAGGACATGGCTGAAAGCATGGTCAGGATGAGAGGAACCACACTGGGAAGGTAGTTCTGTGTGGATATTGTTTTCCTTGTGGGAGGAAAGCTTGCTGACTTTCCTTGCGGTATCTGGGTATCTGCAGTGAGAGGCTGACCGTGAATGGATGGATGGCAAGATTGCATGTGGATGATTATATGCAGAGGAGGATCTTAATTTTGGATCTGTGTGCAACTTGGATTATCTGTTTTGTACCAAAACAAAGGCAAGGGTTATGCCACGTAATTCAGCTACAGCATGTCAGTTTTTTACAAGCAATTCCCCATCACCAACTTTTCTCTTATGCTTCCAGCCTGCACCAGGGGACTGACTATGTTTGTTTAAAGGAAAGCATCCTACCATTCCCTATTCTGCTTATCCTGTGCTACTCTGACCTTTGCCAGCACTGGAGCTTCCAGGTTCTGACAAATGGATGAAGGCAAAGCTTTTTCAAAGATGGTATCTCTTCCCAGTTAGTGTTTGCTGCCCTTAGATAGTCACCTCATGCTTGCTAAGCTGACAGGTCTGCCTGTTCCCTTAGGATTTTTGTTGTAGATGTCAGAAGCTGCATCACTTCACTGAAACCTGCCTGCCATTGAGATCTGCCATGGCAGAATTACAGCAAGATGCACTTTGATACTTGAAACCATTCAAACCATTTTAAAAAATATATAGTGAGAAAGCAAGTCTGGCAGATTTTGTCATTCTGGGTACCTCTGGCAAGACACTATGGAGTAAGTGGCTAGTGGATTCATCATCCCTTGTGGTGTTGAGTGGCCTTGCTCCTCATCTAGGTTGAGGAGCTGAAGTCTTGAAAAGGGGTTTCATTCCTTGACTTTTTTCCACAAGATAAATTTGGATTCCAATGTCTCTATCCCATATAAAGCACATTTTTGATTGTGCCTTTCAGTTAAACAACTCATGGTGGAGAAGAGTCAATTTTAATGCACTAGGATTCAGTAGGATTTTTCCTAATCCCTGCATTTTGGAAAATTGAGATACGAAGATAGTTGCTAGCTAGTTGTTTTAAGAATTGCAGCTTTGTGCTAAGGAATAATAACTTGTAATTCTTAAGAGCTAAATTGTATCAGGTGCACATTATCTGCTAGTAAATTAATCTTGCCTCTTTTTTTTCCTTGCAGTTCCAAAGGATATATTCTTAAATTGTCCTGGCTTGAGCACTAAAGGATAAATTTGTTCACTGGCTGACGTATCATCTCACCGTTGTGATGGAAAAATGCTCGCTTAAAATAAACCCTTTTTATTCTACTAAAATCTTTGAATACAAGATCTGTTGTGATTTTTAAAACACAAAGACAGTAATGTCAGAACCCGACCCTTCATCTGGATTTGTAGGAAACATGGAAAATGGGACTTTTCTGGAGCTGTATCCCACATCCCTTTCAACTTCAGTGGATTCATCACCTGGCCGTTTATCCAATGTTTATGTCTATGTTTCTATATTCCTTAGTCTCTTAGCTTTTCTCCTTTTGCTGTTGATCATTGCACTTCAGAGGCTGAAAAACATAATTTCTTCCAGTTCCTCTTACCCAGAATACAATAGTGATGCTGGAAGTTCGTTCACTAATTTAGAGGTTTGCAGTATTTCTTCCCAGCGCTCTGCTCTCTCAAATCTTTCTTCATGAAACTAAATGAAAGGTAATACATGAGGAATGGAAGAGCTCTGTCTAGCTTCTTGGGGAGGTAGTGCATGCAACATTTGCCTTAGAAGACTATTATGAAGAGGAGGTTTTTAAAGTTTCCTTATTTTTTTTTCCCTTTCCTTTTCCAGTCTTCATTTCCCCTTTAACTAATTTTCATTTTGGACAATGAATAATGATACTTGATCATCATTTCTTGCCTGTAATAGTGATGCTGTCTCTTTCTCACACACATATGGTGTTCATTAAGAGTATTCCTGCCAAATTGTAATACAGTTTTAACTGGACGTGTCATTTTACTGTCCTAGCTGTGACCCCTTCCTTGGGTTTGTGTCAGTAATATGCTGACTAATTTTCTTTCTCATTTTTTAATTATAAAAGGACTTCTGAATGAAATCCCTATTGCAAAAGTATATTAAAAAAACCTGCTTAAATTATAAATATTATGACAATTTAAAGTTGTTGGTATTGTTTCTTTTTTTTTATTTTTAATTTTCATGTCTTTTTCGGTATTTATTGATGTTTATAAAACACAACTAAAATCCATTTCTAGAAGGATATTGCCTTTGTTCATTTGTACTCCCAACTTGTTCTGTATAAAGTCTGTATTTCAGTTTTTGAGTCTCTGGTTAACTTAGTAAAGCGACTTTAATAACAATACTCACTATCGAATGTGTGGAGGTATTTTTGGACCCTGTTGCATCTCATTTGCTTAATGATTTGTTCCTCCAGGGGGCAGCTTTTGCTGCTGAATCATAAATACCACTCAACTCCTTTGCATTCTTCACTGATACTGTAGCTTATTCTTACTGGATACCAGGACAAACCAGTGGTTTCTTTTAAAAGACCTGCATTCAACAAATATAGTTAGCAAGGAAATAGCTCCTAAACTGTCCTTTAGGCACAAGATATTTGTACTCATGTGAGCAGGGCCTGGCAGGGACAGAAATTTCTTGTACTGGTGAAGAGTTTTTGGGCCAGGTTTTGTCCTGTGATTTCACAAATGCACACTGGGGTGAAGCGGGGACTCGAAGATCTGCGTTATGGCCAGGCAGACCTGCACCCTGAGCCTCCGAGCTGTACCTGCAGAGGGTAGGGAGAGATGGGCAGGAAAATGGCAGCGGCTCTGCCCCTTTTCCTCATCAGCATAAGGAAAGGCCAGAAATGAGAGGGAAAGAAATGATTTATGTTTCACCAATCTCACTCCTTTTTGTCATGTCGTAGTCTGGGTTATGATTCCCCCAGCCCAAAATGTAACACATCACTCAATTTCTGCAGTAAAATAACTGGAAGCTTTTTAAACAGGATCCTTAGGTCAGCTGGGCTTTAAATCAAGCTGAACATTCAAAGTAATGATTCAGAATGTCAAGTGTGACCTGCTAGGACTGCAGCCCCATACAGTAGTGTGATGCCTTGTTGTCCTTACTGCACTGTGTGAGCACAGCCCCATCCTGCCACTCAAGCCCATGCAAATTTTGCTCTCATGGCAGGATCCAAGCCACTGGAGAAACTTGAGGAAGGGTATGGTGATGTTGCTGCTGTTTCTGTTGCTGACATAACAGCAGGCACAGCTCTGGGCGATGGGTTGGTCTTGACAGGAACACAGGGCAGCTGCCCTCCCCTTGCTGGGCAAGCCTACTGCCCAGCAGGCTGAGGGGTTAGGGAGCTGCAGAAGACCTCCCAACCAGATTTATACCTCCTGCCAAGCTGTCAATGTGTTAATCAGCAAGACAGACTCTGTCATTAACTACACAGGCTTTAAAAGAGAAATTTATAAAGCCCGGTGTAAATATAATCATTAGAAATGCAGCTTCTCAGTGTGAAACAACACAGATCATTCTGGAGTCAGTGTTTTCAATTTTTAAAAGTGAGTATAGAGTATGGTAAGTAATGTAAGTAAGATAAGGACTTGTGGTGATTAGCTCCTTACAAAGGTCAAGGAACTTGCTGACTAAGAAAGAATTTAAGCCTTCAAGTTCCCTGAGCCAAACTAGTTTGATGAATATATTTATTGCTTGGAACACTTTATTCGTCTAGACAAAAATTTCTTGTATGTCACTTTTCGCTGTAATTGATGATAGGTTTTGAGAAAAGAGGTAACTATTTAAGAGGGTTCAGGAAACATTATTTCCTTTCTGAAAGCTCTTCCAAATCCCAAACCTGTAACAAAATGTATTTGTGTGTTGACTGGCAGATAAAAATAAATGAACTGTAAATCAAGACAGGGCAACTGTTCAACTATCTTCTCTTACTGACAAAATTGTAAATTTGTTGCTTCCTCTGCTGCAAAAGCAGGAATTTAATCAAAACCAGAGATGAGACCAGAGGTTGAGATGGGTATTTGTTTCCAGCAATATGTTTATGCTTGCAGATATAGAGAGATTTAATATTAAAATACAGACTGTTAAAACCCCATTGGCTTTGTTCAATTGGCTGCTGTCAAACTTCACAAGAGCAAAAAGTATTTTTCAGACTGCAAAAAGTAGCAATGATGACTGAAACCACACATTTGATTTTGCTTTGTAGTTTACTAGGCACTATTAATTTTTTCCCACTCTGCAGTGACATATGGAATTGTATAGTCATCGTGATTTCAGCTGAGTTGCACCTGTTCTCTTCAGAACAGATTTGAGTAGAAACAAGTAGAATCCAACAAAATAGTGTCAGGAGAAGCCACAGGAGGAAAGCACCATGGCATTTTTGAGGATTGCTAAGTACCAGTTCTTCAAGAAAAATAAAAAGAGGAAAGAAAAAACAAACCAATCTGAGAACCTGAGCCTGAATTAACTTGAGAACACTGGAACAGGATTCCTAGAGAGGTGGTTGATACCCCAAGCCTGTCAGTGTTTTAAGAGGCACTTGGGCAATGCCCTTTTAACATGTTCTAACTTTTGGTCAACCCTGGAGTGGTCAGGCAGTTGGACTAGATGGTCACTGTAGGTCCCTTCCAATGGAAAATATTCTATTCTATTCTATTAACTAGAGTTGCAGGATTTTTTTTCCTGTGTCCATTCCTGGGTTCCCCAGTAGAAGAGAGATGTGGAGATACTGCAGTGAGTCCAGCGCTTGGCTACTAAGATGATTAAAGGATGGAGCATCTCTCATGTGAGGAGAGGCTGAGAGACCTGGGACTATCTAGAGAAGGCTCAGAAAGATCTCATCAATATGTATAAATACCTCATGAGAGAGAGGAAGAAGAGGGAGCCAGGGTCTTCCTGGTAATGCCCAAGGATGGGACAAGAGTCAATGGGCCCAAACTGAAACATGGGGAATTCCACCTCATCACAAGAAAATATTTTACTATGAGGGTAGTCAAACACTGGCACAGGCTGCCCAGAGGGGCTGTGGCATCTGCATGTGTTGACCTCCCTGCAGCTGACTCTGCTTTGGGCAAGAGGGCTGGACCAGCTAATCCTCACAGGTCCCCTATCCATGCTGTGATCCTGTGGATCACATTAGTGCAAAAAAAACTCAGTGCCTTCTGGCCTGCTGCCTCTTCCTGATGTGTTTTTTCATCCCTGGAGATGAGTAAGCAATATCTTTACTAGGAGGTGATTCGTTCAATAATTTGTTACTAAAGAGCTGCTCTGCTCCCCCTTCTGCCTGCAGCCACATATTTTTCCAGCTTTTCCACTGCCTTTTTGTGGTGTGGGGTTTTTTTACAATTTTGACATTTAACAGTCAGCTCTTGCCCTGAGCCCTTTTTGTTTTTAATGAGCCCTCTGACTCCCAACAGTGCCATTAGCTTTGGCAATATATGGCTCCAAGACTGCATGGCGTCAGGTAGGTGCAAAGCATACTTGGAAATCTATAGTAAGAAAAATATGAATAAAGCATGGATGAGGAAAGTTCAACAAATATGGTGCATTTAAGCATATTTAATCAAAGATTACCTGGTGAAGGCTGTAGCAGGCTCTATATCTAAAACTCTCTTGCACTGCTGGCCGCCTTGGCCCTACTTGTCAAACTAACCCGTCCTATTCATCTGTCCTCAACATTACCAAATTATTCCCATCCTGAAACATGTCATGCTCTTAGTGCGACTTAGCAACTCTTCCACTGTCAAGAGTTTATTCTACTGGAATTATTTTCACCATTCAGCCCTTCTCTCTGCCAGTTCACCTGAAAGGTTTCTCTCTGTAAGCTGGAAGTCTTGTCTGGATTTCCTATAAATATCTTTTAACTTGGGAACAATTCTTATTCCCCCTCCGTGCAGCTTGTTTGCCCTGCTCTCACTGTCTAAGCCCGTGGTACTGTGGCAAGGCCGAATCCCCATAGAGCATCAAGCTCCTCTGTACTTCAGCTTTTTTCCTTCAGAGTTTTTTTTGGTGGGTTTTTTTTTTTTTTGTTTGTTTGTTGGTTTTTTTGGTGAGAGCACTGGGAATCATAGAATCATAGAATCATAGAATCGATTGGGTTGAAAAGGACCTCAGAGATCATCAAGTCCAACCCTGCTCCAACTCCAGTCCGTTCACTAGATCATGGCACCAAGCGCCATGTCCAACCTCAGTTTAAAAACCTCCAGGGACGGTGAATCCACCACCTCCCTGGGCAAGCCATTCCAATGCCTGACCACTCTCTCTGTAACTAGACTATGTGGGAAGGTTATTTATGAGGTCCATATACCTCCCATTTTTCTTGATAGGACTGTTTTCACTGCATCTGTTATGCTTGTCTAAGGAAACAGTGCATCACAACCCAGCTGCTTCTCCAGCTGAATGACCTTTTCGCATCCACTGACCTTTGTAAGCTCCCAAAGACAACGGCCCCACTCTGTGGCTACAGCAGAGGATTACATGCCCCAAATGCAGGGTGCAAAAGTAGCCTGAAAACACCCTTTTTTTAATCCAAGAAAAGTGGGCTTGCTCTTGCCTATGTCTTTGGCATAACCTAGAGCAGCCCTCAAGTTGCTTTACACTAAATGATCTATGTGATGCCAATCAGTTTGATGTGCCAATGGGACCCACCTGCAGCCACAGCCCCACACTCACACCACAGCTCCAGAAAGCTCCTAGGTCACTCACACGTGCCTGTAAATGAGGTGGCTAAAACCCGTCAAGATGCTGCCTCAGTTTGGGGCTTGGCCAGGGACACTTTCCTGATGCCAGTTGTTTCCACAGCTCCTCCCAGCACTGTGCTTTGGAGATAAAAGCAGCATCAACCTCCTGTGTATTCACTTCTAAGGCCAGGTAGGCACGTTAGTGTAATCATGGTAATCACCATGCAAGTGACAGTGAGGCAGGACCAGGATGATGAGCTATTTTTCACTTCTGTTTTCTTTGTTTTATATCAGTTGGAGCTGATTACCCACTGTCAGTCTGAAAATCACAGTAGGTGGATATCAACATGCATAGGATCTCCAGTTGCCTTCAGGAAATTGGACTGGGCTTCTTTGCATGGTTTCAGTTCACCTTCTGTTCCTTATGGAAAGCAGCAACACAATGGCTGCATTTGTTTCAGTGCCAAAAGATGCAGCTTTAATACAATAGATATCTGTGAGCAGCTTCAGATAAAAGTTCAGAAGGAAAAAAGTATACTTCTTTAAAGTATAATCTAATGTATAACTTTTCACAAAAAAAACTTGGAACGTTTTCTTTGGAAAATTACATTTTTGCCAAAATATCTATTTTTAAAGAATAATGGGAAAACTATTTGGTTGAGTTGTTAAAAATGGAATGTTTTATTCCAGCTGTGCTAACGTAAATATTATTGCCCACAGATTTTTCACTGTTTAAGGTGACATAAAATTACTCTACCCAATTATTTCTCTGCCTTATCCTCAATAAACGAGTAGGTGTCTGTCAGAGCATTTTTGCCACACATATTTACTTATGAAGTTGCACTCCTAATACTGCATGCTGATTTGGTCAGAGACCAGGTCCTAAAATATAGCTACCTCTCTCTCTTTTGTTTGTTTGTCATAAAGTGTTATTAGTTAAATATAAGATGGAGACTAAGCTGTTAGTTAACGAATTCTGCCCTCACTACCCTTTCAGCACAGGGATCAGTTTGTCATTTGTCTTAGAAGATTAGTTACAGCCCACAGATCATTTGCATGGCTTTGTCTTGAGCCTGGGCTCAACAGTTGCTGACAAGTAAGAAATAAGTGCAAAGGACATATTTATGTTGGAGATTCCCCATGTGGTTTGTTCAGGGCAAATCCTGCTCCAGCTCCCTGGATGCTGTTCCAGCACTGGGAGCTGTATGCCAGGGGCTTTCTGACAAGCTACCCCCCCCTTTTTCCAAACAGCTTCATCAGAATGCAGAAGATGAAACTTATTAAACTAGGACAAGCTGCAAACACCTGCCAGGAAAAAGGAATGATGATACAAAGGCACCCAGCAAGAACAGAAGCATGGCAGGGAGTGAAAGGAGATGCCATCTGAAAAGTATGCAAATGAATGTGTCTAAGGCAGAAGTAAAGTGAAAAAGGACCACTGTTGGCTAGAGAAACAGGTACCACCAGTGACAGAAAAGCATCTTCTGGTGAGAGGGGGTGGTGAATTAGACACAAATAGGCAATATTGCAGGAGAAAGGTAAAGCAGGCTACTATTCCTCATGAGGCACGTTGTCCCTTTTTCTCCTGCCATGGAACCACATGGGAACAGGTAATGGGCAGGGGAAAAGCAAGATTAGTATCTGGCCAAGTAACACACAGGGAAAGCCCCCACCCAACCCTTCACACACTCCCTTCCTGCTGCAGCTCTGGCTGTTGCTGCTCTGCTCCTGAATCCTTTGCCTCTGGCAAAGCATTTTCTGCTCAGGCCGTATGAGAGCCCTACTTCTTCCTGTGCTGTAGTGCTTCTTTTGCTGTCTCTTTGCATCTGAAGCCTCCAAAGGATTGCTAAATAAACTGCACTTCATCTGGGATATCACAGAAGGGCTCTCCCTGGTTGTCATGATGCATCTCTGCATAGTCTGGGCTGCTGGGCAGAAGCCAGAGCAGCCGCTTCACGGCACCCCGCTAACACCACCCAGGGTGTGCAGCCCCTCCTCACCCGGAGTCACAGACAAGGCAAGGGGCAGCTGTGACCAATGGCACAGGGAGCCTGCCATACATGCATAGCAGCCAGCAGCAACCTTTACAGGGAAGTTTGGCTTCACCAAACACAGACAGCACTAACAGTGTGACCCAACAGGTCTCCTCGTCTAGAGACACTGAGGTGGTGTTTCCTGTCCTGCCACCTCTCAATGTCCCAGCTCTTATGCTGTGTAGCATGCTTCAGCACACATGGAACTAAGTATTCCTCAAAAACTGTTCTTTATATGACCAGAGAGGGCTTTTCAATGAGAAATATCTCTATCCTCACAGTAATTTTGCATGTTATTGTAACGTTGTTGGAAACCTCAAAGGCCTATGCCTAATCTCTATAGTAAGAAGTCTGAAGAATGAGTAACAGATATTTTCAGTAGTTCCTTTAAAACAGTAGCTGCTTCATGGTTTTCAGTTTCCATTCCTGCTTTAAGAGGTTAGTTTTATTCAGAAATTAACTCCTGAGTGAACATGTCATTGTATCTCTGCAGGAATAATTTTTCTTCGTTGACTTTTCTGTATTTGAGAAGCTTGCAAATACACTGTTTTAAATTACAGCCCTATGTTATATTGCTGAAGAAATGTCCAGCTTTGCCATTTCGGCCATTACTATGAAAACAAGTGCTTGTGGTTTAAAAGGGTAATCCCAATGTCTGATCCCAACAGTGGGTTAAAGGCTGGGTTAGATTTGCCAGACAATTTTGTTAGACCCAGGTGGTTCAGATTTCATGGTGTTTTTTATAAGAAATGGCCAGCCTTGCTGATGTCAAGCAAAGGGCAAGCCTGTGCTTTGCAGCAGGTGTGATGAGATCCTGTGGTCTCATTCTCACTCAGAATAGGTATCCAGTACACAGGTTCCCTCCTGCACTGCCACATTCTCCCACATTGTCTGCTCTTGCATGGGCTGGTCAGACCTGGTTGTTGCAGAAATGCTCTGGAAGGATCCTGGCTTGGGCAAGTCCACACCACACGTTTGATGGGCTCTGTGACTCCAGTAACCTTCTAAATAAGCTCCTCACAGTGCCATAGGTGTGTTTAAAAAGAGCAAACCCAGTGAAGTGTCCCTCCAGCACGTATTATACACACAACAAGAGAAACATCCTCTGATGTTTCTCATGACTGTACCTGTACCACACCCCTGTCACCCCAGCTGCAGTCTTCAAGTGCTTTTCTATGGTTGCCATGTAGGGTCAAATGTTACTGACTAGAAGACTCTGCCATCCTCTTAAATATGTATTTTTTCATCTGGGATGCAGAGGTTTCTTCTGGTTTCCATATCATAAAATCTGCAATCTACTATTGCAAGTAGATAAAAATCTTAAATAACTGATGGACACTTTAGCTGACCTCAATAGCTCAAGCTTACATGTATGTTTTTTTAAAGTGACCTCGCAGCTGTATGTAACCTAATCAAGCAAAAAAACTTCCAGAAAAAAATATTACGGGTAAATAGTTTTAGAGATGTAGAAACATTTAGAAATGTAGAAACATTTAAAACACATTGTAGCTGATTTTGAAGGTAAATAAGATTGGACTGACAGGTTTGTAATTACTTAGATCTGCTGAGAATTCAGAACAAGGCAAGCTGTTTGACCAAAGGCGCTTTCTATGTCTAACTTATCAGTATTCATTAAGTGGAAATGTAGGCTGCTGCAATGAAGAAGAATATGAGATACAGTAACTTGAACTTTGGCAAGATCAAAAGCAATTAGTTAGGTACTAGAATCAGAGTGCTTCAGTTGAAGGGGAAGAGAAAGCAGCACAAAAAAAATTAGCTCAGCATGATTTTGCATTGCAGAAAATGATTATAATTTTGTAATAAAAGGGTGGTTGCAGAGAGAAAGTGAAAAAAACCCAGCAAGACAGACAGACTGGCCTTTGCTCAGCTGGGGTGCTCCTACCTTCTGTTATCTGGATTTGTTCAAAGTGGTTATCAAAAACAGCAAAGCTCTGCTGTTGCTCCCTCACATGCCCTAGTCTGTCTGGGTAGTTGTCCTTCTATAGTAACCCTATAGATGGGCTTCTGGAATGGTCATCGGTTTTCTTCCCCAAAGACATATCCCCGCAGAGGGAAAAGTGAAAAGCAGAAACCAAGGGAGTTTTAATGAGGATAGAACTGGATATATAAATAAATAGGTATACAAATAAATAAATAGAGAACAAGAAAAAGGGGTTAGAAATTATGCTTAGATAGAGAGGCAGAAGAGGTGCAAATTCAGTTCAATTCTATCTCAAAAAAATGGTTGCAGACAGAGAAGAGGGGAAAAAAATAGAAAAAAATTTTTCTTTGAGGCAAACCACCTCCTAGTTACTTCTTATTTACAACTAGAAACCCTCCATGCAAAATAGATAAGTGGAAGGGTAATTAGGAAAACGGATATGATTAAATGTTTGAGGAGCATGGTATCTTCTCTGCCCCTGTGTTCAGCTGCTGTAGGAAATGTGCCAGAGATAATGGAGAAACAGAGCCATCTCTGCAGACAAGAAATAACAGGCAGGTGGACTCTGCCTTCAGTAACACTGGGATCCATGAACTCTGAGTGGGATTTAAGCAACCAGGATCTGTTCCTCATCTGTTTCCACCTACACTCCTTCCAGACACCCTCAGGGACTGGACTGGCATCTTCAGCTGCCCACGGCCAGTGGATGCCTTCCACTGCCTCCCCCTCTCCTCAGAAGCCAGGATGCTGCAGGAGCTGCTGTGAGACAATATGACTCCTGCGAACGTCTGCATAGTGACCAGCTATAAATGCCTTAGGACAGCTTCATGGTCACCTAAAGTAGTTATTTGGCCTCTCTGTTGCCTGGAAGAAAGAGAGGTTTATATTTTTCTTTTCTGTGTTGCTGCTTTCTTTAAAAGCATAAAAAAGTAACTTGGAAAAACAGACTTCACTTGTATCTAAGATACTGACTTCTCTATTACTGGAATTATCTGCTACTATGAGGACTTTGGCATAGTGAAGAAAGAAATAAAAGGAGAATGAGAGCAAGGCAGAGCACGGAAGTGAGGGACAAACTTTGCCCTACATCATTCCCAAGGATCACAGGATTTGCCATTGTTTTAATCTATTCTTTTTTTCAAAATTAAAATTGTAAAGAAATTATGCTAGAAGCAACCCAGCTGTTCCCCCCAACCCTCACCGGAGCTGTGTTAGTCCACATGGTTGGGTCTGCACGGGTGGGTGCAGGGTGACCCAGGGATTCCAGGACCTCAGACAGTGCTGGTGTAGGGGCCATAGCCTGTGTCAGTGTAGTGCTATCCCCAGCCTAAAACTTATATAACTCCTAGAACAGACCTCCTCTTGTTCATCTAGCTCAGAGCATCAGCAGGAAAAGTTTGTAGCTCTCCGTATCCATCCCTGCAGACACATGCTTTCAATTCTTTCTATTGTGTTGGTATATATATCAGCCATTAAATTATAGGCACATATTATAGAAACTATGGAAACACTATCCCTGGAGATACTCAAAACTCATCTGGGGAAGCCTCTGGACAGCTTGCTCTGGCTTTGAAGTGTCCGTGTACTGAGCAGGGGATTGAACTAATTGAGCTCTCTATAGCTCCCTTTCAATTTAATGTTTCTACAATTCCATGATATGAGTTAATCCGAGAACAACGCTGAATAAGGAGAGAAGAAATTAATGTAGAAGTAGAAAGCTTGTCCACTACTATGGGTTGTAACACTTAGTATTTACATTTCCACTTAGTAAAGTCTAGTTTGGTGTAAATCATAATATGGATCCTACTATGATTTAAAGCAGTTCCTGTGGTTTTCATTAATATTCTTATTTCACAATGCTTTAAAGTCCCACTGAAAGCAGAAGCTGTGATAGTTTATACTCTTTTTCTGGGACAAAGTGAGGAAAGTGATGGTTCCAAGACTGTGAAGGAGACCACCACCATTCCTGGAGCCCTGAACATCACTGGCCTTAAAGTAACTCCAAGCCCTCAGTACAGAAGTGGATTTTTGCTGTGCCAGCACTCTGGTTCCTGAGGTGGGACACCAACCCAGCCTGCCATACACTACCACTTTGCCTGCTTTCTGATCCAAAAGATGTTTTGCAGGAGTATTAATGCACCAGTTTGTGTCTCTCCATATTGCAGCTGAGAGAGGCAGGAAAAGAGTAACACTATAAGCATGAAGTTCACTGTCAAAATAATTTGAATTAAATAAACACCACTATTAGTTGAAATGTCTTATTACAACATTTTTGAAACAAGGATTGTTATCAGATTGTTTTGAACTATACTTAAAAGTGATTCATATATAACTTTTTTTAAAAAGAAGTATCCAAAGGATGTCTGTACAAATTAAATGAAACAATCTTGTTTAACCTAAAAGTAGATTTTTTAAAATTTTTTTTTTCAGAAACAGGGTCATCTTTTTGTGAAGAAAATTTACTTCGGATAGACCTGTGATGAATTTTTTCAATTATTTAATTCAACCAGAAAAAAAAATAAAAAGGAAAAGTCAGTTATTAATAAAACCTTGATCTAATTTTCTTTTATGACTTGATCCTAATGCAGGTTTGCACATAGACCTCCTGTTGACCTCCATGGAAGTTACGCATCTAAAGGGAATGCAGAACCAGACTCAGCAGACGAAATTAGTGGTTTGCTAATTCCTCTAATTGGTGTTTAATTTTTCCGCAGTTTAGAGACCAAGTTACTGACTCTTAATGGGAAAAAGAAATGTATGCTGGAATGTAATCAGATAAGAAAAATAGTTAACATTATATTAGCGTTCCAGAAACAGAGCAATTGGTAAATGTGAATGTTTTCATTTGAATTACAAATGCCACCGATTGCCATTTCCGTTTCCACTTCAACTAATTTGTATTCAGAAAACCACATCTCTGAAAATGTGTAAAACATCTGCTTTGGGAAACTGAGTGTCAATAACTAAACTGTGTGCAACACTATACAGAGACTTTTGGAGGAGTAAAGAGGAGGACTGGATCATCTGCATTAAGGACAATGATTTGTGAATTGTCCACAGGATGGATCTGATCACATTATCCATTAATTCAGCATACAGGGGGGAAAGAAGTGACTCAAAACATCAGCAATGACACCAAGAAAGTATGTTGGGGTTTTTCAAATGAAACATGACAGTGACTTCAACTGGGTCCCCTCGTACGTAGGTACTTCAGGAACCCATTTTTTTCCTATTTTCTTTGCTTTTTCCTGGATTCTTTATTTTTCCTGAAATTACTGCTTGTCCCATGTATGTGGCACTTTATGCTAAGCAATCTTAAACCTTGTGGTGCAGTAACTAGGTATGACTTGACCTCCCACTGATTTACTGAGCCTAGAGAGCCTCTGCAATAAAAACTCCAGTGAAACAGTTGGGTAACTTGACAGAAGTAATACATGCCTATCGACTCTCACACATACCTTTATCAAGGCCCTTTACTGAATATTACTGACTTTGTTTAGCATGCAACACAGGCCTTCTTCTGATAATTGGTAACATCTGCTTTAGATCAAAAGATTAGGGAACAAATACTTCTTGCCAGCAGACTCTGCTCATCCTGCCTGTCTGTAGCAAATTTTAAGTGGAGCTGGTGTCTAACAAAAATCACAGCTGACAAGGTCCATTTTTAGATACATACCTCTCATCTGGATATCAATATACAGCACCTCACTTAGGGTTTGGATTTCTATAAGAAATGAATCATAGAATCATGGAATCATAGAATGTTAAGGGGTTGGAATGGATCAGCTTAAAGATTATCTATTCCCAAGCCTCCCTGCCATGGGCAGGGACACCTCCCACTAGACCAGGTTGCTTAAGGCTTTATCCAACCTGGCTTTGAACACTGCCAGTGGTGGGGCATCCACCACCCCCGTCGTCAGTGTCCGGTTTCAGTGTCTCAACCCCCTCACAGTAAAAAAAATCTTCCTAATATCTAGCCTAAGTTTCCCCTCTTTCAGTTTGTACACATTATTCCTTGTCCTGTCACTGCAGTTCCTGATGAAGAGTTCCTCTCCATCTTCCCTGTAGGTCCCTTTCAGATACCGGAAGGTTGCTATGAGGTCTCCATGCAACTTCCCAGGCTGAAAAATCCCAACTTTCTCAACCCAATTCTCCAAGCATCTCACAAGTCCTGGTAAACTCAGTGAGCCTACCTGATGGGCACATAATGAGAATAGTCTCTACAGTTAAATAGAGAAATGCTGCAAATACTATTTTGGGCTGTCTATCTGCTAGGTAAGATAAAAATCAATTAGTCTCATTTATTAAAGGTGGTGCTGTCACATTTATAAGCCCTTTTATGAAAATATCCTTATTGCTACTACATAGTCTACCGTCATTCACTGGGACTATTTAATTTCCTTAGTTCTATACTAATTTGTATTAAAGATAGATTAGATAGATAGCTAGATAGCTAGATAGCTAGAGAGATAGAGAGATAGATAGATATCCAAGGGTCGGTGCTGCAAATGTGTATGCCACGAGTATATACAGGGCTCCTTTCCTATATGCACGCACCAAGAAGGATGTATGATTAAATATGGAATTCTCGGAATTGCTGCTCAGACTAGGAGAAGTGAGGATGGAGAATCCTTTCCATTCCTATCCTAAGTATTAGACAACCTGTGCTAGCATTCAGGGAAACAACTGCTTTCTCTCACAATTCACACTTGTGAACTTGCATTGGGAGAAAGGCTTTTTCCCTTATATGCCAAAACCCGCTCCAACCTTTTTTCAAAGGATGAAAAAGTTGCCCTTTGTGCTAGAAGGACTGGGGTCCAGTGCCCAGCTGGCAGCCAGGAGAAGGAATTGCTTGGCAAATGCAGCTCAGCAGTTTGATCTCCATGATGGAGGCACTGATTTGCTCTATCAAATGCCCCAGAGGCTTTCAAGACCATGTTGAATGGGGCTTGCTCTGAGCAACCTGGTCTTGTGGAAAGCGTGCCTGCCCATGGCAGGGGAGCTGGAACTGCATGATCTTTCAAGGTCCCTTCCAACCCAAAACATTTTATGATGCTATGATTAATATCAGCACATGGAGGCTTGCACAGTACAATAAACACAGATGTGCTATCTCAATCTTTAGGTTTTATGACTTGCACAAACCTGGAAAAATTTTCATGGAAAACGCAAAAAGACCATCCAAAATTCATGACTCAGTGCATGAAAACAATAAAAAAAAAGCTTAGTGAAAATGAAACTTTGGAAAATTAATGCATTTTTTTGTCTTCCCTTTTTTTTTTCTCTTGAAAGTCTGGGAAAAAAAAAATCTCAGTTGGACACTCAACAAGGTATTCTTAGTCTAAAGAAATATAATCTGGCTATACAGCAGTAAGTAAAAATATGATTTTTCAATGAAAAACTTAATAATAATTGAGTGTTATATCACATGCATCTTTATAGAAGTTTTACATTATAATCCTAATAAATTACAATATGATAAAATTATTAACAGCTCATAGATAAATAATTAGCATATGCTTGCCATAAATTAACATTTGAGAAAGCAATAGTCTTGGGTTCCTGAGAGAATTAGGCTTTTTGAGATTTTTCTTGGCCACAGCCATAATACTAAATACTAAAGAATACTGTGTCAGTGTTTTCTATGTAATTTCAATGTCCATAATCTGGAAGTAGAATTCTGAGTCATTTATATCTCTGGGCTAAAGTCCAGAGAATGGACAATTGTTAACAATTCCAATGAAGGAATTGTTAAGTGAATTCCTAGTAGTCAGGCTTTATGGGGTGGGATCACCTCTGAGAGAATTCTTTCTTACTTGTGTTATTTTATAATACGCATTCTGAAAACAGTATTTTCTAAGTTATTTCAGATAATTTCTATTTTGTTTTCATAACCCGCCCCATCTGAATAGTTATACCTCTTCACCAATGCACCCTGATTTTCCGGAAGTCCCCAAAGATTTTGAGTTTACAAGGTTGAAATACAAAATTTTAATTAACAATCTTCCCTATCATTTCAGGATTATTTTGCTCCCATGCAAAATCCAGTAGTTCAGTCTGGATTAAAAACATTAAAGAAACACTTTCAGTGCAGGTTTTTGGACTTGCTAAGGCTATGATTTCACAAAGCCATGGATCAAAACAAGCCTCCCAGTGATGGTTTTCAGTACATATGTATGAAACACAGATTTGTCTGACATGCTGCAAATGTTTGTTGACAATGCCAAATTACTTCATTTTACTTTCTCTCACCCTTACATACACATCTATATTTGTGGGCTTGTGTGTATGTCACCAAACTTCTTCATCCTCCCAGTTACTTCTGTCATTCTTCTCTAAATTTTCCAGTCACTTCTAGGAAGATACTCTGCATCCCACTCAGCATTGCAGCTCCTGTCACCCCACAGGCAGGGAGAGCATTTGCTGGATTCCTCACTTCACAAGGAGATGCTTCCGCATAAACAGCCCCAAACTCGCCATATATTGTGGCAACCTCAGATTTAATAGTTTTTTAGCTCCAAAGCATCTGTGTGAGTCTCAAATCAATCAAGACGGGCAGAGGCACATTGCACATGGTATAATCAGAATACTGAACCCTGCTCCACTCCATTAACCCCAAACCATCCTTTCCCTTAAGATCCTTTCATCAGTTTTTTGCCTCCACTGTGCTCACCTAGTCCCAGTTCAGCTCGCCCTTGGGATTTCTTTTCATACTCTGCTTACTCCTCTATTCAGATCATTAAATAAGATGCTAAATAAGCCTGCATGTAAACCCAGTCTCAGCAGTAAGCACCAAGCACCAATCTGATACATTAACATTTGTCATTACCCTTTGTTTACAATTCAGGGTGTTTTTATCCCAGTCAATCTATCAAGACAATTACAAAGTAATATTTCATAAGTGACTCTATCCAGTGCATTACTAAAACATAATTATATTGGTGTAAATTGTCAGAGCTATCAACAGAATTAGGCATATTACATTCATAGAAGACCTGCTGCTGTTACCTCCTCTGCTTTTCTTCTTCCTAATTTGCTTGTTTGAGGCAGAGACAGGGCCTAGGAGCAAGAAGGGTGTTTGGGCAGCACGTGCATGGATCCATGAGATACTTTGGAGCAGATACAGCTAGGAGAGTTACAGACTGCTGCATTGGATGGGAAACGTCTACAGTACTGTCCTCAGTGGTTCCCACTTTCCTTTCACAGATGTCTAGGGTTTTCTCTCCCCAGAATTTTCTCCGTTGCGTAAAGCAGGATGGGAGCTTATCCTCATCCAAATGTAACTGCCATGATTGTTCCTCCCTTCCAGGGAAATCAAACTCTTCTCGTTCACAGACAACTTGGAGCATGAGTTGCCTTACTGGGGAGTTTCCTGCACCCCAAGGTCAACACCACCAACTAACATGCAGTCTTTGTAAGACCTCCCCTTGAAGCAAAATACATAGAGTGGCAGTGCTGTTCATAGCTCTTCATCCACTTTTTCCTGGTTCAAACCTTTAACCAGTGCTGGAAGTCTCGTGCCAGCTGTTCCTTTTCTGCTGTGTCTCAGCTGCCGGTCTTAGTCTGGGAAGGACATTCAGCTCCAGGAGTGCCATTGAAGCTACTTGGGATTGACAGCTCCTCCCAGACAGCATCTCAGATGGCTCAGGCTCTGCAGGAACTGGCAGTGTGGCTGCTCCCAGTTGAACCCTACATTTGCTGCATATGACCTGAATCCACTGCCTTTTTCATGTTCATATTTTCTGGGAGTCCATGTCTGGTTTAGCAATTAACAGGTCTTTTATTAGATCTCCTTTACTTCCTAAATGCTCTTATTTTTCTTTCTCAGTATGACATAACCTCTTTAAAATCAGATAAAGCTCTTGTGTGAATTTACTCCCCTCACCAATTTCTGGATGTTTTCTTTTCTGGCAACCTTTTTTTCAGGCAGGAAGTGGCCTTCATTAAAATGTGTTATATTTTTCATTTGTCCTTTGATCATTTCCAACGACATTTCTACTGGCTTTCCTACTTATACGTTTTCCTTAAAAGTCTTAGCCAGTTTTCTCTTTTTGTGTTGTTCTGTTGTTGCAGATTCTCTTTAATCTCAGCTCTTCCTGAAGATGAGGATGATGTGGAAGAAGCAAAACAAAAAGCATTCCTGAGATCTCAGCCTTAGGCATAAAATTAAACATTTGATTAAAGGATGAGTGCCTTCTGGTATGGATTGCTTAGCCATGCTAAGAGATAACATCACTCCTGGCCACTGAAGGCACTTAGCTTCCCACCTAGTACCATGCAACCTTGGAGCATGGTAGTAGCAGAGTATGCTACACACATCCACTTTTATTCAGGGAAAATATTTGCTGAAATTGCTATTAAGAAGCTGAAAGGGACTAAGAAGGGCTTTGTTTTTTGCAGAATCACAAACTCAACTAATCTCAGTCCTTCCAAGGTATTTGACTTCTTTGCTACAGTAAATTCTGTCCCACCCAAGTCAACAGTGAAAATGAATAATTTAAAATATTTTGTCATCTCAGAGTCTTACCATAAGATGTGACGTGGCTGGTACAGCAGTGCTGTGCTCTACTTCCCCTTGTTTTAAACTCAACAATTTTGACAGATGATTACCTAAAATAGGGAGTATTTGAGTCACCCTAAAGAAATAGTTAATAGGGCATTAGATACCATATTTCAAACCTGACTACATTATTCAGGGAGAAAAAAAAAAAACACTTTAGTTTTATTTAAAGGACTCAGAGTAGTGTTTTCAAACATGTAGTGTGCCACTTTTTAATCTCAGTAATCAACTACAGTATCTTCTGCAATGACTTGCAGAGCTAGCTCTTAAAAGAAAGAGATAATTTTTAATAGAAGCAAATTCTACAAAATAGTAATAAAATCCCAATCTTCTTGAAAGAAGAATATTTTGAAATCCAGCTTGGCTGTCAGTGTCAAGCTGAGGCATGAATATATTTGCATAAATGGAAAAGAAACGTGGAAAGGTCATGAACCTTAGAGAAGTGTTGGGCATACTGCATGAACTGAAAGCCTTTGCCAAAGCATTATTTTTGCCGTCCCTGTTTCCCTGCTCATCCATTTCAGAAAGCAACAGTTTTTCATAGTGTTGAAGGTCCTGCCTGCTGGAATCAGGTTGTGCAGCCATCACTTACTGTCTGCTGAGTCCTTGTGTTAGGTAATGGAAATCACTGACTTTTGGGAGTCACAGTTAGACTTCACCACGAGATGTACTAGGGCAGGGTACCTTTGCAGTGTGTTTCAATGGAGACATCCTTGCCTCATTTTTTTTGTTCACCAGCACTGCTCCTGAAACATTTTTGGACTTATTTTATCATACTTGCAGCCCCAAATGAAACTGCAACAGCGCATAGGGCAATCCTTGCCCCAAAGGATGCCCAGCCTAAACACAATGGAAGGAGAAAAAAGCTATTTTTCTTCTTTACAGATAACTGATTAGGTCTTTCAAGTGGGATGTTAAATGTCTTTTCTAAGGTCATTTAGAGGTGTATGGCAAATCTTCGACTGGACCTCATTATCTAGCCACTAGACAGTTGAAAATTACAAGCCTCTTCTGCAAAGCAGTGTTCTCAAATGGAAAGATTTCTCTAGTGTTACCATCCACTGCACAAATAATGAAGCAGAGGAAAAACAGTTCAGCCCTCATAATTTAAACCAAATAAGGATTAAAGCAGTTTATTGATTTGTTAATGACACATAACTCATCTGCAGAACATTTGGGATCAATATCAGTACCACAAGAGATAAACCATGTCTCCTGCAGGCCAAGAAAGGTTCCTGACAAGCCTCCTTAGCTGCATCCTGAGTGTGGGTTCCTGCTTGTTGCATCCCATCCAGTCATACCACCTGCTGAGCACAGGTTCCAGGAGGAGTTCCATGGGGATGATGATCTGTTGGATGTAGGTGGTGTCAGGGCAGCTTCTGCCAGCATCAAACCAGGTCTGACTACTGCTGATTACCCTTCAAGGTGTCTCTCCCACCCCAATTTTCATGCTTCTTTCATACTTCTTTTCAGGTTGACTCCTCCTTTGTTTCAAAGCTCTCTTATTAGTTCCCTACCTATTGTTTAATCCACTGAAGTTCTCTCTTCTCCTTTAACACCCTCGATGTGGGATTGATGGTCACTATCATCTTTAACATGATCAGTTAACACGGACAAATGTCCTCCAGACAGTTTTGTGTATTCAACACACACACACACACACACACACACACACCCACACACACACACACACACACACACACACACACACTCTTTACCTCACACTTTTGTGTTATCAGGTGTTGTTATTCAGGCCACTGGGCTGTGCAAGCACCTACACAATTATTTTTAAAAGTGTTGTGTTATTTTTTATTGTTTAATGTGGTTTACAGTTTAGTTTGGTATCTTGGGTGATGCTTGCAACTCTGCACTCAGACGCATATTTGTTTCTGATTAAAGTAAAATTAGTGCCACTCAATTAAAGGCTGCATATTGTCACTTCTGCTATTTACACAACGATAAACACCTGTGGTCACACCCAGCACACTGAACTTGTTACTTAAGTTACTACACTGTTGGTAAGGCATAACAGATGCCATATTAACATTCATTAGCTTGGCTGCATTCTAGTGGCCTGCACAAAGAGTGGGAAGCTGAGGAATCCTTCCCTTCTACGTTTTCCCTTGCTATCATTGGCACATTATGCACAGAGCCAGCACAGACTCTACTGTCAGACTCTACTGAAACCTCTTCAGCAGCTTGAACAATCATTTACAGTAGTGGAGGAATGTGTTCCAACTTCAGCAGCTGCACCTGGCCCTAATAAATCCATGTCTCACACTTCTGATTAAAAACCTAGGACTTCAGAACTAGCCTGTGTCACGGGAATGTTGTACTCAGCTACCTCTAGATCCTCTGCCCTCCTAAGCTTAGTTTTGAGCTTCTTTTACTACAGGAACTCAGAGAATCTCATAGATGTTTTACTTTGTGCTGGCTGGCTTCCCATCCATGCCAGCTGCGCAGATTTTGTCTCACAGTCCTGTCATGTTGGCTTCATGGCCCATGCTGGGAAACCAGCACAAATCCCTCAAGCCATGTCAAGTTCCTTTGCAGTGCTCCATTTTAGGACAGGTCTGAGCCCAAAGATAGTGCACAGGCTATATTAATTAATATTTTCTTAGCTATTTACAAAGTACAGCTATGGTACAGCGGATCAAATAGTGGCTTGTTTTGGTAACAGGCTGTTGTAGGTAGGAAGAGCAACAGTCTGGTTGAGAAACAGCCCAAGAGGGAGGAAAAAAAGAAACTGAGAGAAAACAGTAAGCTTTTATCTGCAAAATGGGAATACCAAAGCTCCAAACCAAGTTAAACAGTGGTGTTAGCAAGACTGAAAACTTGTTGTCCTAGTTAAACACTTTCCTGAAGAAATCGTAAGAGGTGACTTGCCAGCAACTGCTTGCAGAAAGACCAATAGAGACACTGACAAAATAAACTATATGACAATTTGCTTGGGTAAGTCCTGACGGAACCTACATTTTAGAAAAAAATAACCAGGTTGGCAAGGAACTGCTTGTTTCAGTCTTGATCTCTCTGCTTGATACATTCTATGAATAAATAAATCACAGGAGTCTGGGAAGAAGTTGTGCTGGGTTGTCTTGATACCAGAAAACTACAGGGTGGCAAATTAGCGTGATGTCAATTTTGAAACAGACTCTGGAGGAGCTTTGTGGAACTCTAGTTCTGTAATCTTGATGCTTTTACCAGGCAAATTAAATGAAAGTATAATGAAGATTAGAATAACTGGACACTTGAATAAAAATTATTGGGGAAGAATCATCAAGGGTTTTATGAAGAGAAATACCACCTTATGAATTCTTTGAGTAGTTGAACAAGAATATGGGTGGAGGTCTACTTGGATTTCCAAAAGACTTTTGACTAAGCCTATTGCCAAAAATCATTTAGGGAACTAAGCAGCCCAGGAGGAAGCAAGACAGTGCAAGGAGGACAGTGCTTTTTTGGATGAGTAAATGATAAAGAGGTAGGAAACAAAACAGGAGCAATTGTTTTCAGACTGGAGGGAGCTAGGGGGGGATCATTTTGCTATTTGACATAATTTGTGAATGAGCTGGAAGGGGAGATGGATAACAGGCTGTTGTGATATTTTGGATGAAACTAAATTGCTCAGGGTTTCAAGGATTAAGTCAACAAAGAAGGAAGATGGATATCCTACAATGTCATGTTATGTGAATTAATAAAGAAATAAAGCAACATGATTAAGAGAACAGCCTTGCTGAAATAAGGCTCTTGCACAATAAAATGTAACA
Organism: Cephalopterus ornatus; assembly: GCA_013396775.1. Classification (NCBI taxonomy): domain Eukaryota; kingdom Metazoa; phylum Chordata; class Aves; order Passeriformes; family Cotingidae; genus Cephalopterus; species Cephalopterus ornatus. The sequence goes on from VZRE01013977.1 coordinate 102,831, forward strand.
CTGGACAATTACAGCTTGATTTTATAAAGCTGTTTGAAAATGGAAGTGACGTAAAATGACTTTTTTGATTCCATATTTGTTATAGCTTAATTACTTTCAGATCAAACACACTGCCTCTATCAATAAGAGATGTGCTTTGCTAGCTCTAGAAATTCTGCCTGCCTTCTAAAACACAGATTAGATTCTCTTCTCATTATGTCTGCTTTGATGCCTATAGAAAATCAAGCTGTGAATTCACTCAAGATTCATCACCCTAAGATATTCCAACTGTGCTTTTCTAAAATTTGTGCACAACTCCATGAACCCAGGTTTGGTGATCACTGTGATGAGAATGCCCTTGAGGGATTCAACATATTCAGTTTTACTGATATTATATAAACAAGGTGCTTGCAGAACTGAAACACAAAAAAGAGTATTTCTGTCACAAAATAGGGACTGCATGCTCAGAGGACAATGATCTGCTGTGTAAGAAGATGGCATTTTTACATATCTGCTTTCCAGAGTATGACTACACAATAACTATTTTTCACAATGCACTCTGATATATTCTGTAAAACTAATGAAGCCATGGCAATGGCAGGTAGAGCAGCAGCATTTTGCTGTTCAATCCTCAGCGATTACTTAATTCTAGAATTAAGGAATTCATGGTGAGAACCTGTTCGGTCTCCTGCTAGCGCAGACAGAGCCTCAAAGGTCTTGGAAAAAAAATATTTGGGGGCTAGTGAATTATAAATTAAAAATAGAATAAAATTAACTACTACAGTTCCTCTCTAATGAAAGATGGCAGACCTTTTATAGAAAGAGACAAATTATTCTGTTTAAAGAATCAATATGTGTACACCTGCTAAACCGATTTGTTTACTTTGAACAGCTTCTTTAAATGCCATCTCTTGTGCTCTGAATCATGGTATTCACAAAGGATGCACAGTAATTTTAGCTCCTTCATGGAGCCTTAAGAACTTTTATTCTATCTGGGTTTTTTTACCCAAGAATGAGTTGTCTGCTGAGAAAGCATGTCTTGCTTTTTAAGTGTGAGAATAAACCAAATTGCATATTCCTTTTTGTTGTATGCCAATGTTAATTTTGTCTTCCTGAGTCAATAAATTTCTTTCTAAATGGAGAAGCACCTAGTTTTTGCCTTCTAATTCCCTAAGAGTTTAGTTAAGGGATAATAATTTCTGAAACTGCAAGAAGGTAAATCCTATATTGTCTCACTGAGAACCAAAATTGAGATCTATCCAGAGTGCTGGGCAGTTGAAACTCTAAATGGATAGCTTGGCTCCTTGGCAGACTGTAGGTTCACACTCTATCAGTCTACCTTCCTAAGTTTCTTAACGCTGTTTTGATTCACACCAAAAGACATCAAAAAGACAAATAATTTTGACGTATCATCAATGTATTCTAGTAGTAGAACCACTTTGATATTTGACACTAATAGAAGATAAGTCACTCTAGTATCATTGAATCATAGAATCAGACGGGTTGGAAAGGACCTCTGAGATCAAGTCCTTGATCCACTACCACCGTGGTTACTAGACCATGGCACTAAGTGCCACATCCAGTCTCATCTTAAAAACCTCGAGGGTTGAAGAATCCATCACTTCCCTGGGCAGCCCATTCCAATGCCTGATTACCCTCTCTGTAAAGAGAGTACTTCAGTACCTTCAGGGTAGGCCACGGAGCCAGAATTTCTCTATTTCTGTTGCAGGATGTTGTTATTCTCTGCATCCCTGCCCAATTCCGCAACTTTGTGCAACTAGGCTGAGTCAGTCCTACAGGCATGCTTAAACCTTGCCTGTTGACTTCCTTCGGACTGAATGTGCTTCGAGGTATACTCAAACACGACTATTGCATTGACTTCACCAGGAAAGATTACAGTGTACACTGGTAGGCTCCTGCAGAGCTCTTTGCTAGAGAATACAGGAGATTACTGGGTGTATTGCTCACTGCTAAGTTAAGAAAAATATTGCATTGGAGTTGATAAGCCATAGTAGGCAAATAAAAGTAAGTGGAAACAAAATCTTAACACTTTTAAGAGATGTTTAATTGAAGTAACACTTCCCAACGCTTTGGCATGCAAAGTGAAGCCTTTACCAGCAGGGTTATAAGAAAAAGCTTGGGAGACGGGAAAAATCAGTTAATCATACTCACACAATTTAAGAATAAATAAGTTCCCTTTAGTCTTATCATTTGACATATCTTCCAACTGAGCTGATAAGAAAATTTTGGCAAGACTTCAAAAGCTACACCTTCTTACTATTTACCTGCTGGCAACATAAAACAGCCAAAAAAAAGTACAGATTTGCTTCTACAGTTATTTTTGACTTTTATAATATCATGTAAAAAAAAATAAGGGCTTGTCTGCTTTGTGGACATGTAGAATATTTTAATCTCCACTGTAACAACTCTCATCAAATGTGTTTCTAACAGACATGATAAATCTAGCACTGAAGTGAAGTTAGTTATGGGCTAGTGAGGAATAAATGGTCCCATTGCTAATGAAGGCTGTCAACAGTTCCTTTGGGTGGGAAGGTGACAGCTTATGTTACAGAAATTCTAGTACCACAGCTACTCAAAACTCAACTGCAGACATGTTCCCACTGACTGTTTGCCAGTTTTTAACTTTCTGTTTCTGTTAAAACTACTGGGGAGGTAGGTCAGTGTAAGAAAAAAATCTTCAAGGTTACTGGCTGCCTCAGATATCCTCTGATCTTGTCAGCGTAGGCATAAAACAGGATCCAGACCCAGAGCTAACGGAAACAAGGAGACATCTTTGAAGCTGAGGCCTCAGATAATTCATGATGATTCTTTAAACCCAATTTTGGATCTTCAGATCATGAAACACAGCCTCTTTTTGCTCAAATATTTAAGGAGAAAGGACACACTAAAGACTGGCAGTATATCTTTTTAATAGGATACTAAGTATGGCATAAAAGGCTTTTAAGTGGATTTGCACCCAGAAGAGTCCTGTGAATATGGGTCAGTTCCTTTCAGTGGAATGTGGTGATGCAGGATTTAACAAAAGGCCCATTTGATGTACTACACTATGTCTTACAGATTCGAGCCACTTTGGGATTGCCATTTGTCAGGCAGGCATCTGAAATCTTGCTCCTTTCAGTTTTCATTGCTTTGTAACATCTCTTTGTGGGGAAAAAAAAAAAAGATAAGACAAAAATGTCAGTATGTATACCTCTAAATTCATTGGCCTGAACTGTTTCCTGTCATGGATTTCATGCTGACTTGCCATAGGTAAGAAAAAAACAAGATCCTAACTCAGAATATGCTGTCATTCAGTGGTGGAAAAAGGTAGTAGGGGGTGGATAAGCCCTGTTTTGTTGAACGAATTTCAGAAAAAAGACAAATGATACAAGTGTTAGTACACAATGATCACAAATACTCATGACAACTTCACATTTTTATCCTTGGACTTTTATGTCCCTTACAGAGGTTCTATGGGTTAAATCCTGATGCCCTTTATATTCCAACAGTCCAAAAGGTATTAGTGGCGTATATAGTAGGGAAGCCTAAAGTGGCAGGTACAAACATCCCAATCATATTCTCTTGCATTTTCACAGATACCCTTCAAACACCTCTAGTTTGAATGCAGGATACTGATCACTGCAAGAAATGCTAAGAAGAAAACCAAAAAAGAGAAGGGCTTCACTGAGAGCAGACAACTAGAAAAGAACTTGTCCCTTCCTGTGGGAGGACTTCTGCATAGCATTCACAGCTTCTGTTTCACAATAGGTTAGTGACTTTTCAGAGAGAGATGAAATCCGGTTGGAAGGTGTTTCAGTCCTTATATAGATAATTATTGAGAGTTAAACCAATTTGTCCTGTTGAAATGCAGTTTTGTGGCTCATTACAGAGATTACAGATAAATATGCATCCAGTTCAGGTTTTAAATGAATCTTCTCACTGACTTACAAATGTTAAAGGGTCTGAGGATCCATGCTTTGAATATGCCTAGAATGAAAATAAGGTTAGATTCTTTCAGAGTAGGCTTACATCCAGTTCAGGAGATGAGACTTTGTTTAGTCATCAACATTCAAAATCAATGCCATGGAGAGCTTCATTCCTCACTGAGTGCTGACCAATAGTGGCATATATCCCTTCTAGGTCGAACACATTTGAATGTGACAATCGGTAGCTGGCATTTTTTACTGATTTTAAATTAGTTGGTTGGGTTCCAAAGTGACAGTCATCAGAGGAGAGAAATATTTCTTACCTCTATAAAACATTGCAGCATATTCTTCCAAGATGAAGCTATCACTCTGAGGAAAAGAAAAATCAAACGCAAAACCACCTGCTTCAAAGCTAGGTAGATCTACACTACATTGCAGTCAGTGCAATAATTGTGGTTTATACCCAAAAAGACTACAGGCTGTATAGACAAAAAAGGTAACAAGGATTATTATTGCTTCTTGCTTTTGTTCCTCAATTGAGGAAGTGAAGGATTAATCCTAGATCCTTAAAGTTGATTAATCATTAATTCAGTGGAAGTGTGGGATTAATTACCTCTAAGGATCTGAGCCAAAGTGGTTTGCTAAAGGTCACCAGGGAGTCTTTGACCAGTCCATGAAGAAAAGGAAGATGAATTAGATAAATATGCATTCAAAACTATGACCAAACACTGTCTCCAACTTCTGTTTATAGCAGTTAGGAATCCCAAGAAGACCACTTTGATGATAATCTCTCTGAAACTTTGAATGCAGCAACACAAACAACTAACAGGCATGAGAGCTGTGATTTTGCAAAGTATTAGTCACCCTGCAGTAGCTGTTCTTTAAACTGTAGTTAAGTGTCAAGTGGTTTGTACCTTGGTGAGTACAGGCTAAGCTACCTTGCATTTACTGTGGGATGAAAACATTCTCATAGGCTCTCCCAGCAGAACAGCTACTGTGGTGTAAACTTGCCCTGTGGCAACCTGTTCATGCAACCAGTCTCATTCCTTCTGCTAACTTCCAGGGAGTAGCAGAAGATGTGCCCCATGTGTGAAAAATGTCCACCTCTTTTTATTTTATCCCATTTTTCATGATAAAGTGTATTAAAATATTTTTACTTTTTTTTTTCCACTTGTCTAGTTTTGAATATAAAATAGGCTTAGTGCAATTCTCTGACAGGAGTTCTATCATGGCTAAGCTGATTAGAAATCCAGGAGCAGCATAGCTGAGCTCTAGTATAAGCTATCGGTAACAATAACCACTGGGAATTACTGTGTACTCCTGAAGAACAAAATCCATTTTAAATCAGAATGAGAGATGTGGAACAGTCAAGGAAGCTTGGAGGGTGACTGGGTAGTGTTATCAGTTAAACGGATTTTATAAAACATCAATTTTTCAAAGCTTTACTCACTAACATGATATAAGACCAGGCCCTCAGAGATTCTGCATCTCATCAGGGGCAAAACATGGCAGCAAAGAGAGAGCTGGACTATATATCGTTCCTGACAGCTTGGTTTCTTGAAAGCCTGCAGCAGTGTAATCACTGAACTTTTCAGAGTCCTTGATCACACAGAAGGCATGCCCTAAACGAGGGTTCTAATAAAATGCCTCCAAAATGCATTATCAAGCAGCACACAAAACTGCTGTACATGCAGAACTCTTGGCATGAATCAAAGCTTTGAAGGTTGCAGCCGATGAGGAACTTTATGAAGTGGAAGGACATTTTTTCTACCTCCTCACTATTTTCTGACATCATTGTCACGATTTGGGTCTGATGTGGGCCAGCTATGTGCCGCTTCATAAGTGTGTGAGCTGCCAGGCACACACCAGCACTTCTGTTACAGAAGCAAACCTGGTGAGTCCATTCAATGAACAACACTGGGTGACCCTATGACAGCACGTGGTGGTGTGGCAACGGCAGAGAAGTGGACTGTTGCATGCAAATTGTCTGCATCCATATATTTGTTGTGGAACAGCAAGTCCAATTGCTTTCTCCTCACCTTCATCTCCCTCTGAAATGTACTGCTGTTGTTACCTTGCTGCTATTTAATCCTTACCGTGATTTTGGTCATTTCCCTGAGTGATCATTCTGCTTCTTAATAAGAAAATGTGACCTTATGTAACTAGCTAGAATTATCAGGCATTACTGGTACAACAAAATTATTGCAAGTTTCCTCAGACTTCTTTTTTTGAGGTACTTCCTTCCTAATTTGGAAAAACGAGCTATATGTGCAAGAGGGAACAAAAGACTCCTTATAAATCCATTTTTTTCTCTGTTCAAATAGCTCATGCACACAGCAAGACAAGAGGTCTAGGACTGAGGCAATTCTCTCTCCATACAGACCACTAAAGACACTTCAAATTCTTCATTGAATCATGTTTAAGAATATCTTGGATCAGGTGCTTGATCTTAATCTAAAGGTGAATGGCCTTGCAACTTATCATAGAACCATAGAATGGTTTGTGTGGGAAAGGACCTTAAAGATTATTTAGTTCCAACCCTGCCTGCCATGGGCAGGGACACCTTTCACTAGACCAGGTTGCTCAAAGCCCCATCCAACCTGGCCATGGACAGTTCCAGGGATGGGGCATCCACAACTTCTCTGGGCAAGCTGTGCCAGTGCTTTGCCACCCTCACAGTAAAGATTTTCTTCCTAATATCTAATCTAAATATCTCTTTACTTTAAAGCCATTCCCTCTTGTCTTATCACAAGGGTTGTCACAAAGCCCAAACTCCAACGGCAACCTCATCTGGAGTTCCCTACATCTTCTTATCCCCAGATTTGTCCAGACCTCTGCATTTGAAAATGTTTGATTGTGGGCCCTCCTGTGGGTCCAGATGTCTAGTTGTTTTATCCAAACCCTTAGACAGTGAAAGCTACCATACCAGAATCTGGCACTGACTGACAAAGATCACATGATAGTATGTTGTGGGGTGTGGGGAACTGGGGATTGTGATTTCTGTTCACAGAGTAGCTTCTGGTTTTATTCAAGGACTCTGTAAGCTGGTGATCATTCCAGAGGAGGGAACCGAGCTCTTCACCTTTTAAAATCCTCAGCTGTGATACTTAAGGTCTCTTTGAGGACTCATCTCTTGACCCTACTGTGCTTGCCTTCCTGGCTGCTTAGAGGTTTCACTTGGAGGGAGGTGCTGTGGGTACCCTTCCCCTCTCACATGTACAGCCTTAAGGCCAACATACTCTTGGAAGGAAGGGTAGATGGCTTGTCTCCTGTGAGATTGATGAGGATACTGAATCTAATTAGAACAGTTTCTGGATGATTGAGACTCTTAGAAGATGTAAATTCTGTTCTGTGAAGTATGAGCACTGTATATAGCACTCAAGCTGAAGGAGGCACTTAATGTGGATTCCTATCTCTAATGATAGAGAAGGACTGGAGTTCAATCACTCCTTTCCCCATGGACTAACTCCTGTGTTTTCCAGATTGCTCTTTGGAAATGCCCCGGAACACGGCTATGCTTTGCGTAGAAAACAGAATGAAGTGTTGGATGCTCCCCTGCATTTGGGTTCCACCACCTCACTCTAACGCTGGTGCTAGCTAACACCTGAATCCCTTCCTGTTCTCCATGTCTTAACTCTTCACACTGTCTGCCCTGGCTCCTAATTCACATGCTCCAACTCCTCTGCTGAGGCTGAAGGGCTACTTCTTAACTATTGTAATATCTATGTGGGAGACATATCAGCAGGTATTGTGGGCCTTCTTAAAATTAACTTAATCCCAGAAGTCTCATTAGCTTTAGTCACAGCACTATTCATTAGTTTCACTTTATTTATAATTTCCACAAATGTAAATATCAGACAGACATATAACTGCCACTGGGACCTGTAGCACAGATCCTTCAAAATCCCTATTTCTCAGCTTTTAAATACATAACTAATCCTATGATCCCATGCCAAGATTCTTAATTTCTCACCCCAGTCACCTCTCCTGGGGTTGGTGCTGGCATCTGCAAGAGAATTATGAGTCAATCATGAGTCACGGCAAACCAAATGCTGTGCACAATTAACTGCCAACTCACAGTTTTAAAGAGATGCTGATCCTATTAGGGTTGCAGTGACTTATGAATAACTACAATTCATGAGATAGATTTCTTGTTTTCTGAATTGACACAGTCAGATCATAGAATCACAGAATCGCAGAATCAGAGTTATCAAGATTGGAAGAGACCTTAAAGACCATCTAGCCCAAATGTCAACCTAGCACCACCATAATCACCCCTAAACCATATCCCCAAGTGCCACATCCAGACACATCTGGAACACTTCTAGAGATATTGACTCCACCAGCTCCCTGGGCAATTTATTCCAATGCCTAACCACAGTTTCATCACAATGAAAAGAAAATTTCTAATATCTAATCTGAACTTCATCCAGTGCAACTTAAGACCATTTTCTCTCATCCTTTCACTTGATGGCACATTCTTACCAGCATAGACCATTCACAAATATGTACATTCTTGTGCAGGAAAATCTAAAGTGCTAGAAGCCAAACAGGAATCTGAAGTTTACAGTGCACACTTGGAATTCCAGTGCCAGCACTTGAACACAGAATGGTTATTCTGGAGTTTTCTAATGCTCTGCTCTTTCTTACAGATGGCTGTCTGAGACTTAAGGCCTGCCCGTGCTTTAGACACTGTTAATATTTACAGTAACTGATAATACTAGTCAATGATAAAGGACAGAGTTATATAGAAATGTTAGTTACTTGTCCATCTTCTATTCCAAGGCATTTTACAGAGTGATGGATAAGAGATCATCTCCATTTCCTGATGGAGAGAAAACAATCTGCAAATAGGGATGGCCAAGGTATGAAAATTCTATGACAATGTATTCAGCATCTAGTACAGATATGATGCCACACATTCCTTACTGCATATAGAAATAGGCATGGCCTACTGCTTCAGTACTTTGTTGGTGTTTGGGTCTTGAAGGTATTTGCCTCAGAAATCTGTTGTAAAAGGTTCCCTGGTGTCTTTTATATGGTCGAATAACCATAAGAAAAAATGGTTGTGTTATGTTTTTCCCATTTTTCTCTTGTTTTTCTACTGAATCTTTCAGAATCAATTCTTCACAGGGAAGACTGAGTCCAAGACTTTTGTGGAGTTATGCCAACAGAGAATTTGGCCCCAGGTTTCTTCTTGTGTATAATGAATTGACAGTCTTGTACCTATTAGCCAAAGGGAGCAGATGGAAGAAATTACAGTGACAATTTTTTTTCTAGTGGTATGCTTCAAAGAAACCACAAAATATTGCAGGGAAGTCTTTCCCTTCTATTATTTTATATATCAAATGCAGGTATCAGGAAGCAAGAAGTGCCCATTTCAGTACAATTTCCCAGTACCATTTCATAACAGTGTATTAGCTGTTTCGTTGTTCTTCCCCCTCTCTAGTTTCTGGAAAAAAAAAAAAAAGTATAGATTCAGACATTCTGTTACGGTTTTTTTTTAACCACAGTTTTTTAACCCACTGATTACTGCAATTGTGACTAACGTAGGACCTCTGGTATTCAATCAAGTCTTCTGCTATGGAGGAGACTTGGTTTTCTCCTGCTAAAGCTGTGAACTCAAATTTACAAATACAAGTCTGGAGCCCATTCCTTTTTGATCCAGCTGTAAATGGATATGGAATCATGGCCAGACAGGCTATAAGCTGCTACCTGCAAGAACCACAATGACCTTTCCAAACAAATACAATGGTCTTTTCCAAGATTCTTGTCTCATAAACCTCATATTCACCAGGATATTAGCTATTAGTCTCAATGAAATCTCCTACAAACACTACTATGAAAGGGTCAGCTTAAGGGGAAACTGTGATATGATCAGCAATAATCTTTCCCCCATATTTTTAAGAACATGAAATTGGCTGCAAGAGTCAAAAGGATTCATCTAGCCTAGGATCCAGCCTTCAAAATGAGTTACTATGTGGTTTGTCAGAGGTAGCACTTGATACTTGGCACATTTGGCCTCAGATATCTCAGTTTAGCTATGTTCCTCTTGGCAATAACTCTCAGTTTCCCAGAAGCATGGACCATAAATAATTGCCAGTATCCAACAACTGATAATAGAACTGGTGCTTCTGGGAATCACAGAAGCTGAATAAAAGGGCAGTGACAGACAAGACACTAGGAAACACCAGCACCTCCCACGTTTTTATTCCCTTTTCTCCCACCCACTGACTAAAGCACCGGCCAGTGGAGCAGAGCAAGGTTTTGGTCAATCATGTGCCCCTGGCAGCAGCTAGACTTCAAAGGTGCCAGGAACAGATGGTAATATCCCTTAGTTAAGGGATGTTTGCTGAAACAAATTTAGCAGATTGTGGCACTGAAGGCCAGTTTCTTTTGAGGGGAAAAAATAAGAAAAGGAAGAAAACAACAACAACAATCCCAGGAGAACAGAGTTTAGCAGACTGAACAAAGGTAATAAGAACAGTACACTCACAGTAGTGTTTCTTCCAAATGCTCCCATGGCAGCTATCCAGCAAATAAGCATTTGAGGACTTCCTGAGCCAGAGGTATTGTCACTATGTATACTAGAACTGTATTGTGCAATTGTTTAATATAATTGTGGTGTATACAATGGACATTTTAAACATATGTTGCATATAATACCATTGCACATAACACAATACATCTAGATTTTACTGTGGTTGAAGTTTTCTTTCATGAATTTGTCCAGTCACTCTGGATTATGCAAACTTGTACCCATAACTTTCTGCAGGGAAACTTTCCACAGCTTGACTGAATATTGTATGAAAATTCACTTCTTTTGTTTGCTTTTATCTAGTCATCTGCTGGTTTCACTTGAAGTTCCCTTGCTTTTGTACTGGATGAAACAGTTTATAATAATAATTTATAATTTTCTTTTCTAGCCACTCATTTTCATAGACCTTTCAACCCTCTCAGTTATCTGTTTGCCAGTCTACTCTCTTGTCTATTTATCACTTAGCAGTTCCATACCTTTTATTATCCTTATCACTCATCGCTGTGCTTCTTCCAGGTTTGTTATTGCTCTTGAGATAGAAGAACCAGAACTGTACTGAGCAACTACAACAGGCACACTATGTACATTATTTTCTGTTTTGTTTACCGTTGCTTTCCTGATAATTTTTAATACACTAGTTCCTTTTTGCTTACAAACAGAACAATTAATAATACATTAGAGAAATAACAAGCAAATAGCCTAGATTATCCCTTAGCACCAGTGAGCTACGAAGTGATCTTGGCATACTGAATGCAAGAGCAGCAAAGAAGCAAAAGGTGCAAAGAAGTCACACATATGTTCATAACTCATATAAAGACCACTGCCTCCTACTGAGTCCTGAGGAACTGTCTTAAATTAGAATTTCTATTAAAAATAATAATTTGATTAACCTTGGGCTTTTCTTGCCAGCATTTATTGCTCTGTGAAGGGCTATGACATTTCCAAGGGGCCAGTGTTTGAGCATATTTCAAGACTCACTGGATCAGAAGGAGATTTAGATTAAGACTTTACAGTTGTCAGATGGGACAGCCTCCTAAGGAGCTTTAATTACTTGGCACAGAAGCTGGGGCTTGTGAGGCTACTGCTTCCTGACACTGTTAGCTAGCAGCCCAGAAGAAGGTGCCTCCAGCAACTCCAAGTTTTTTATTTGGGAGGAAATACTTCCATGCTTTGGAATTATGATTAAGACTGATTTAATTTTGATCCAGCAAAAGGTCTTTGAATACTAAAGCATTTCTTTCAGTTCAGTATTTTCCATGGAGATTTGGTGGAGTCAACACAAACACAAGGCACCATTTGGAGAACATGCACTGTGAGGATGCTTCTCAGAATTTTGTGGCTTTGACAAGTAATTAAGGTTTGAAACTTGAGCCATGACAGGCAGAATTTTAAGCAGGAAAACAAGGAAATTAATATGCATAGAAACATAGTAGCATCAACTGAATGAGAGCATCAACAGAACTGCTATGGCTGTGTTATCAGCGCTTTGGAGAGATTTTTATGGCGCACATAAGAAAACTGAGAAAAGAGAAGTTTGAGAGAAATTTGTCTTTTGAGAATGACCAATAATGGAAAAAGAAGCCAAAGGAGAGAGGACTAATTTAGAACTAGGTATGGGTGATCCATAATATTTACAGTATCAGGTTCAACTTGATTTATTGAAGCTATTCAGAGATGCTGATGCTGAAGGAAACACTTGCAATTCTCAGGCCTTATCTACAGAACAGATCTGTTGTGGAGAAAATGGAAAAACGTTAAAAGTTCAACTTGTTTGCATATTGCTCTACATTTCGACTCACTAAACTACCCTGTTGCAGCTCCATCAGAATCCTGCAGCATTCCTTTCTGAAGAAATTTGGAACATTTTCACTCACTGGAGAGTCCCATGGAATTGTCTGAAGACAAATCTAACTACCTTATCCTAGAGTCAAAAGCATAAGTTCATTTAAAATCAAGACTAGGATTTGCTATTTCAGTAAAAGCTCTCTAGGGTTTGCTATTTCAGTAAAAGCTCTCTTGCAAAGTGCAAGAATGAGATGGGTAAAAAAAGGAAACTAATCCTACTGGATGAAATTACCATTGGTGGAGTTTCTGATCATATAGGGGTTGTGAATGTCCTTCCTTCCTTCCTTACTGCACCATAGTTTACTTCCAGACTCCACAATCTCTGAAAGAGGCATACTCTACTCAGCAGGAGAGCAAATATTCTCACATTTCCAGTTTTCCAAACAAATCTTTTATTATTGTGTTTTGAGGGGGTGAAAAATGTTGATTTGTTAGCCTTTTGTTTTTTCCTTAACAAACAGATTTTCATCTGTATGTCTTTGGCTTTAACTTTTTTAACCTGTTTAACATCTTTCAGCTTATTCAGATAATTTTAGCTTATGCCATTTTCTTATGATGACTCTTGGCAATGTCAGTTGATGATTCTGGAACTTTTAGTAGGTGCAGCATGGCAAATGGCAGAGACAGTCACTGTGTCACAAGAATTTCTGGGTTAGTACCAGAAAGAACACAATCTGGTAAGTAAAACATACCTCACCCACATGAGAATAGGGACCTAACACATTTTCTTTTCAAGAAATTTTTCCTGATGGCTCATACGTCATCCCTCCCATCTCCTTCCTCCCTCTTCTCTGTGAAGTACAGGTGTCTTTTCTACAATTAATCTCAAATATTCACAGCCAGAGCAGTAGAAACAGTTTTCCTTGAGCTAGAACCTTTTAATATTTAATTTTGGAACATATTAATTTATTTATATGGATATCAGTATGGATTGTTATCAGATAGTGGGACTAGAAAATAATTAGCTTTCATATAAAACCTTTAAAGGGAAAGCCCAGGTCAAGAATTTTTAGAATTAGAATTTTGTCCCATTTCATTCCTCTGGACCAGAAGTCACAGGATGGTTTTGAAAACTAGAAATGACATGCTGCAGGGGACAGAAAATTGCGTCAATGTATCTTATGCTTCTTGGTTTCTGCAAGCTATAAACCCCCCAGCGAAGCCTTTCTGCTGGGAAGCCTTTCTGTTGGCGTATGCATGGGAAGAGCAAGATGAAATGCTACTTCTAGGAGAGAATGGAAGTATAAAAAGCTTCAGACCTTTGTGACCTTTGCTGTGAGACTGCTTTGTCCTTCCATGGCAAGGGCTGCCAGAACTAGCAGTGTCTTGGGGAGACAGAAAATTTTGCCTATTTCTTCTGTTGTTCCCACATAATCTGCAAAACTTGTCCCTTACCCTGACTATAACGCTGTGGTCTCAGCCTACTGGACAGTCACTACAGTGGCAACTTCTCTGTAAGAAAGCTCTCTTCTTTGTAAGATCATTCAGATCAGAACATTTCAAATATATAACTGATTGTATATGAAGCTACCAGGTCTTTCTTTGCTGGGTCTCTTTTGAGACATGAAGTGGCAGCATTATCTGAAGTATAGTTTTGCATGAGCTATGCTTTGCTCCATCTAATTCATACAAGAGCAGATACAAACTGCTGTCCAATGTCAAGAAATCTGAAAAGCCTGTGGAAAGCCCCAGCAGTTGCACAGAAGAACATTATTGCTACAAAGCCACTGAGCCTGTCTCCACAACTAAGGAGATACCCAGTTGTCAACATCCCATCTATGTCCCTCTCAGTGTTCTAGAGACAAGGACACCACAGGTAGCAGTGCTGATAGTTGTCCTGCTGAAGGAAACTCCTGTAAGTGAGTATAGTTAACAAGTTAGAGATAATGTAAGGGAAGAGATGGAAAAGACAAGTTTCTTCTTTCCTACAGTGAGGAAGACACAACCTTACATAACAGAGGAAGGTTATTGTCCCAGAATGCAGGGAAAGGGAAAGAAATATCTACAGAACATGTTTCCACTAGATTTGGTTTGTCCGGTATATTTAAATAAATAACAGTATTACGACCTTCTTCTAGTTGGTACGACTGAGTTCCGTGGTCCTTTGATATTAATAACCTGAGTACTATCAAAAGTAAGATTTATGTTATCTATAGTTGAACTCAAGGGAGCTTACAGACTTCACAATGAGAAGTGGGTACTGGATCACCAGCTTAGTCCAGTGGTTAATCAGCTTCACTGTTAAAAATTTGTGCCTCATGTTCCATTTGAATATATATGACTTTAGTTTCCAGAAACTGGTGTTTTGGGCTTTTTTGGTGTTTTGTTTTTTTTCCTCCTGAGGTTTTCCTTATTTAATTCAATTTAATTCACTTATTATTATTTTCTCTTCAAAAACCTACTTATAATGATGGCACATCTCAGGTTTTCTTATTGAGTGAACTTGTGTCTCACTTTAAAGCCATTCTTGCACTTAAATCTCTACTGTAAAGAGTGGGGTATTTTTGGTTTGTTTTTTATTGTTTTTCATGCATATATTCAATTTTTATAAATTTTTTCTCAAACAGAAAAGCTCATGTAACTTCTTAGTCATATTTCACAAGGAAGTTTCACCAATGTTCCATAAGAAAATGAACTTGTCTCCCTAAGTGTGAGTATTGAAAATGACATTTTTACCTGAACATCACAGTGGGAGTTTTTGGTGAGATGCTTGCATAGTGTGACCTTTAAATCATTTTCAGAAACCACGTTCTTGCAGAAAAAGTTCACCATTCTGTGAACTTGGCCTGAATTTCATATTATTAGTTTTGTACTGTGGTAAAGTTCATTTTTAGAGGATGACAGGGACACAGCCACAGTCTGTAATTTACCATACCATGTATCTTCATACAGTCTGCGAATTTCATCAGCTCTTTGTAATTACTTTCACATCATTAATTCAAATGTTGAAAAATATCAGAATTACTGCAAGTCCATGTAAAATCCCACTGGAGACATTCATACTCAGTTATGACTCTATGCGGACAATTCATCACCAGCACCTGTTTAAAAAATTACTTCCCACAATATGTTCTTACTGTTCCTTTACTCTTCATATACAATACTGATCTTAATCAGAACACACCAGTGTACAGCCAAACTACTTATCAAAGCCAAAATAAACTACATTTTGTACTTTTCTCAAACAAACATACACTACCTTAAAAATACAGTTAAAAACACCCAAACCCCCTCAACCAAAATCAGAATCAGCTTGAAAAGTTGTATTTCCTATGAAAATGAACTTTCATTGGCAGTTGTTCTGTGTGTGATATCCAACTCCTCAATAGCTATGATTCATGTCTAGTCTCCACTACTGAAGATTTATATACCTGTGACTTACATCAGGATAACCAGTATATATTGCTTTGAGCCACCATTCCTGTCTTTGGAATATTGCTGCAGCATTGACAATCTTCTTGCCTCTTGGAACAGCTGTGGTGATCCAAACTTTATTAAAAATGAATTTTAACAGAAAAGAGATCCAGCTCCTCTGGTCTCTGGGTACAAATTATACAGGCCTGCAGACTTAACAGAATTTTTCTTTTGCAGATGTTTAATATCCTTCTTAGTTGCTATGGAACTGAAAGATACTTTTAATTTTCTCTTATGATAGGAAAAAAGCATGGTACATTTTTCAATGAATTAAGAGAAATATTTATTAAACCTGTATTTTTTCCTTAGTGGTAACTTTATCATCTCCCTGTAATAGCAGATCTAGGAAGAATTTCTTTTCTAAAAATCTTCAGCTTCTCCTTTATTCTATGTGTTGATAACATTCTTAGCCTTATTCTTACATTTCATGACCATATATGCCTCCTTCCTTATTTTTCATTACATATCATTTTGTATTCACAAGTCCTGCCCTGGCTACATTACTGTGCCAAGACTGGCTCTAAGCCAAAGTTATCCCTTCTGATAGATTGGAACTGTCTTTTTTAACCATCTAATAAAATTTTCTTTCAAATCAACTATTTTCTATTTTTTTCCCCTACACTATTTTGCTCACAATTTTTCCTGTTTTAAAAGTTAACTCCTACATGCATGATGTGCATCTTAATGTGTAGTACATGTTTTTATAATTACTGTTTAGGGTAATCTTTTTTCCACAGTGACTGCAATTAGTCTTGGCTACTGGTTCACCAGTCTTGTACTCTGTGATTAATTCTTCTTTACCATAATCTAACACTTTAATAGGGCAGTATCTGTCATGTAAGAAAATTGCTATCTCAAATTTTTAGAAAGTGTAATAGTGTCTTATCACTGGCAGTCTGACCCCTCTCTCAGTATTCTACACTTTTAATGTAATAGGATGATGTATTTGTTATAGAATAGACTGTTAAAAAAATCAAAAGTTTTGTTGATTTGCCTGGCTAGGGCATGCTTGAAAGTCCATGACTTTAACTACAATCACTTTATTATGTGGGAGTAAAGAAGCAGATGAGGGCTAGACATGGGTTAAAGAGCAATTCTCATGGATTACATTAATACACTAAGTAGTGCTGGCTGTCTTGCCTGTCAACAAGCTACCAAGAAATTACAGATACTATATACAAGCTCAAGTCTGCTGCCAGTGGAAATAGGCCAAACACAGCTGCAATTGGCCACGTCATTGCAAACATCTGACACACTTACTCTTGCAACAAGGGATCCAGGTCATGGGCAAACTAGGAGGACTAAACACAGTGAAATAAACTATTAGCCTTCAGGGATCCCACTGCAATCAGTAGCAGTGACTTATTTTTATATAAATGTTTCTTTTTCTTTCTTTCTCCAAGCAAGATGGATCTTCCAGACATTGCCTCAGTAAGTAAAGGCATTGTGATTTCCTTGACAGTAAAGCTTGAGTAGAAGAAGAGATTGTCAACAAATAAATGGCTTGTAGGTCTCAATTAATCTCTGAGTGGTATTTGCATAACTATGTGGAAATTGGCAGGGTTGACTTTCAATCAGAGCTGAATTTTGCAATTAGTATTTCTTCATACTAGATAGTAAACAAATATATATAGACATAGAGTCACTTTACTCATACTGTTTTAAAAACAATCTCACCAATAGTGGCTGTTTAAAAATAGATGAGAGGGCAGACTGTAACATCTAGATTCTCTGGATCTAAAGATCTTTTGTAATACAGACAGTTTCAGGGGAACACAGTGATTTAAACTTCCACCTTTTGCTTATTATTTAAAACACAGCATTTGTATTTTCCATCACCTCTAATCAAGTCCAAAATCTGCATCTGGGTACTCCTTACACTTTATTTTCAAAGCACTGGTCTAAAGCTACTGGTCGTCCTCATTTCAGTATAAAGAAGAGTGGAGGAAACTCTTGGTGGAGTGAAGTGCCAAAGAGAAGCAAAGAGGAACATATTTACAGTTTCCAGACTTTTAGATGTTTCTAAACATGACCCATAATTATTTATTGAGAAAAAGCAGCTGAGCAAGAATTACCTAGTCCTTAGTCAACTTTTACACATTACTTGGGATAAGATTGTCTTCACAAAAACTCTTGTGTGAAGAATAATTTATAATAAGAAAATAATACCACAGGAACCACTTTCTCTATTACATAACATTGTACAACAGTTGCAATATAAAGAAGAACATTTAGAAGTAGTCAGATTTTTTTATACTAAATATTCTGTTGAAAAGAGGATAAGCCATAATTATCAGTATGTTAATATAGGGGGAGCTAAACAGAATTTCTCAAGGGTCTGAGGATATTCAAATTGCATTTTAAGCTTCCTACCCTGCTTTCAATAATTTAAATGCCAAACTCTATTCAGGATGCACAAAGTAGTCTAGAAAATGAAGATGGAGGGCAGAATTATCTAGGCTGCATATTTTTCCCTTCCAAACACAATTCAATGGATTGTGTGGCGCAGATTGCTGTAAGACTGCTCACAAAACACACAAAAGGATCTTCAATGCTAACAATTCATTAAGCCTACAAGTTGACATCTATTTAGAACATGAAATTAACTTCACAATTACACAAAGTCTTCAGGGAGCACTTGTCCTTACTTCTCTCAACATTTGATATGCCAAGACCACTCAGCACTCTTTCCATGTTTCCCACACAGTTATCCATGAATCTTTCTACCTTTTAAGGTAGATTTGCAGACTCAACAACTCATTTTCTCCTCTAGGATAGTACCTGTGGCCCTTGGGAAGTAAGGAATCCTACTTTTCTGCAAGTCATTTACACTCCACCGCTGCAGCTTGATTTTTCTGTGCTGGACAGTTACTGAAAATCTGCAACAGTTGAGGTGGAACAGTTCAAAGACGAAAATATGCCCTGCTTCTTTAAGGAGGTGGTCTCCTTTAAGTGCTATAACACAGTAACTCCTCCACAAAGCTCCATGACTATCTGCCTCTTCTTGGAAAAATGCTGTATCTGAAGCTGATCGTCTCTAATGTACAAAGGAACGTAATCTTTAATGTTCCTGTACCAGAATATGCAACCAGTATCATTACTCAGCATAGCTATTAAGTCTGCAGTGACCAAATGAACTTCTATTTTTCTGAATGCCAATAGCTGCTTCTAAAACAATAACCAGGATCTGGTCAAGGTCTGAGTGTCTACTGAATAATACAAGCCATTGATCCCAACTGGGAGAAGCTCAGCCTGTGGATCACAACATTTATCCTTCAGGCTGGAATGGATAAGAATTACATAGAAACAGATGTGCCTCAGCCAAATGGGACTTCTGGGTTCACAAAAACCTTCTGTAAAAATACATGGAGGAGCTCTTTTGTCTAGAAATGGCTTTTGATGGTGAAACATAACAAAGTCTGTGACATGTCTTCAGAAATACTTGCATCGGGTGTATAAAGCTGCAATGCCAGAATGGTAAGATGACTGTAGATCAATATGAATGCTTAAGGTAAGGTTGTGTGACAGGACCAAGAAACTCAATGTTTGAGAAAAATGTTTTATGTGAAGTAACAGTCCCAGGGCACCTGCTAACTAAGGAGCTGGATCTCTGAAAGAGAAGAAGAATAAAGGCAATTGAAATTAAAAGATACAAGCTAATGACTAAGCAGTGCACTAACAGTTCATTAATGAGTCCCTTTTGAGCTACCTGAAAGCTGTTTTCAGGTACCTGTATTTGAAACCAACTTGATGCAGTTGGAAGTCTGGACCCTGACTCCTCAAAAATTAAACTGTTTAAATATCTATCTTTAATAGAATGGCTTTGAAAACAGGTGGGTGCCCAAGGACTTTCCAACAGGCTGTTTATCATAGATGCTTCAGGGGCAGCATTGAGGTCCAGATTAGACATATTCTTGGTTGCCAAGATGAAAGGCAGAATAGCTGTATGCACACAGCACAAAGACAGCATACTTGTCTAGAAAATGTTACTCCTGTACCTAAATTCACAAGTCTTGTAAAGCCAGTCTGAGAGAGAATAAATAGTTTAGGTAGAAATTTGTTATTTTCTGAGAATCAAGCCATGCTTCAGTCCTGCACAGTGATAATTCCTTCCCCTCTCACCTGCAAAAATCAATCCCTTTTGATCTCCGATAGCCTGAATCTGATCATAATAAAGTCCCTATATATGAACTCCCATTGTACCTGTATTTGCTGAGCATTTCAAAGAGAATAGGAATAGGTTATTGAGCAGAATATAACAAAAGAGTTAAAAAGCCATGAATTTGACTCCTTTTTCCCTGACTTTCTGTAAAGGAGAAGAAGAGTGGCCTAGCAAAGCATATATATAAGGAGCCTACAAATCTTATTTACTTACAGTTCTTAACACACAATTTCATAAACCAGGGCATTTTGACTTTCCCGTGTCAGGAACATCCTATGTCTCTGTCCTCCCCTTTCTGGGTGCTTGCCCAGAAATTACAAAGAAGACAAAGGGATTGTGATTCTCTTACTCTTTGAAGAATGGTGGTTTAAACAGAACAAATCAAAATGAACTTCTCAG
The DNA here is from genome assembly GCA_013396775.1 of Cephalopterus ornatus. Taxonomy (NCBI): domain Eukaryota; kingdom Metazoa; phylum Chordata; class Aves; order Passeriformes; family Cotingidae; genus Cephalopterus; species Cephalopterus ornatus. The sequence goes on from VZRE01013977.1 coordinate 123,094, forward strand.
CTCCATACTGAAAAACAAAACAGAAAAACCTCTGTGAATTTGTAGAAGAACTGACAAAGCTGCTATTTCACGGCTTCAAAAAAGTGCTAGAAAAGTGTGCAAAAATAGCTCCAGTTCAAGAAAGAAATTCTTGTTAATGGGTCAGAACCATCCCCTTCCATGAAGGGGGCTCTCAAGTGTGAAATACATCTTTCAGATAAACTAGACACCTTTGATAACACTTACATGTGAGAAATGTGTGGCATTAAGCCAGAAATAGAAAATATAAATTTTGCTGTCCAAATAACTACGCCAGAAGTAAATCTTCCAACTTTTGCTTGAAATGACATGTAAAACATCCTTATGAGAACTATACAGGAAATATTTCACTGCTTGATTAAACTGATAAAAGACTACTCAGAACACAACCTGTGAGTAACTTGTGAAGTGACCCCAAGGTGTGACTCCCATAGATCATGAAAGGGAGTCAATGACGAGAAGCTCAACATGACTCAGGATGTGTGCTTGCAGCCCAGAAAGCCAATTGTATCCTGGGCTGCATCAAAAGCAGCATGGTCAGCAGGGGAAGGGAGGTCATTCTGCCCCTCTACTCCATGCTTATGACTACTTAATCCAGCTCTGGGATCCCAAGATAGGGGTGGTGAGACACAGGCACAGATTGCCCAGAGATGTTGTGGATGTCCCATCCCTGGAAGTGTTCAAAGCCAAGACTGAATGGGGTTTTGAGCAGCCTGGTCTCATGGAAGATGTCCTTGCACATGGCAGGGGAATTGGAACTGGATGATCTTTAAGGTCCCTTCCAACCCAAACTGTTCTATGGTTTTATGTATATCAGCACAAAGGCTAAAACACATGATCAATGTTAGCAATTGTTATAAAATAGGAAGAAAAAGATGCCAACATTCAGATACAGTTATGAGCTGCTTGTATTTGGCAGCCACAACTGTTGGCAATGGACAGAGCAGCTAATCTGACATTTCCCTGCCAACAAAGGATTACTTCCCTTATCTAGGGCTTTGCTTCCATCTAGTTTTAACTTCCTTAATAAGCAAGGCTCTCCCAACTTCTAATGAAAGAGGATGTTTCATAGTCTAAAACCAAGCTCTCTTCATTTTTTTTTATTTTTTTGTAAATTTATCCTGTTATTGACATTTACCGTCTCATTAAGCAGAATGACTATCCCTACTTTTGCTACAGTAAGCCATTTTCTTTTCTGTTATTCACGGTTTCTTGGCTATAAGGAGAGAGAGATTGTTTTAAAGCAGGCCTGAATTCAATGATTTAGATTGAGAGGGTATCAATCTGTGAAACAGTAATAACTAGAACTAGCAACACTGACCTCTGCCAAGGTGATAACTGTTCCATACCACAAAGCCATATATCATGACTTACACAGACTAGGAGACATTTCAGGACACATCCAAGGATGCTGGCCCTGCATGAGAGAACAGAATGACACTGATCTTGCACAGATGCCAAAAGCAATAATCACCCATACATTCACCATGAATGGAAATCACCTAGACTAACAAGATGGGCTCCAGCTAAGTTTTACTTCAGCAATTGAAAATTACATCAAAGAAACATTGTTCTGAGACTTAGAAGTATTCCAGTAATTAAAGCTGTTGAGAGAACAGGGGCTAATAAACGTTCAGTGTGAGGTTCAGAGCATATTCTAACTCTTGTCCCACACACTTTTATTCATACCTATTTCTGATTGATTTTACTATATTGTGAATTGTCGCGGTCGGGGTTGGTCAAAACACGACACGTCTTCTTCAGAAAGCTGGACCTTTATTGCAAACGCTGCCGTGACTTATATACACTTTATTATCTACACATGTCCATGCACCATTGGTTTTCAGTAACATAAATAATTCACAATTGGACACGTACACTGCGCATGTCAGACAACTATGATTCAGCAAAACAGAGAGGAAATCCACTCTGTGTCACAGCCTTCCCTTCCGTGTCTGCCACCTTGCCAGGGTGCAGAGGTTCCATCTTTAGTTCCTACTGTTTCCAGAGACCCCAGACCAGCTGGGGCCCCCCACAGTGAATATGAATGTTAATTTTATTTTTAAGCTGATTAATTTATGTCTAATTAAATGTAAATACATGAAAGGGGAGACTTACTTTCAGCAGAGACATTTACCTTATCTGTTTTCATGGGACAGAGATAACCATGCAAAATGAGAGAGGCCCTAGTTTTCTTTCAAAACTTATTTCTGATGACCATTTTATGTCACACATTTACTAAACCCAGAATACATATCAATGATGCAAATAAAACTTCTGTTTAGTTTTTTATTCCCATGATTTGCAAAAATAAATTTGTCTGTAATTCATAAAGGTTAATGAGTTTCTGAACATACTCATTTCATACATTTGAATGGTGTAAAAGAGGATGTTTATTTTTATAAAATGAAAAGTTTGATGAAATTGACATCAAACTTTTGTATACTTATCTGAAAACCAAGCTTTAACAGGCTGACTAGAGCAGCTTGAAGTCCTTTGCTTTCTATTATTTATAAGACTTCAGCACCCATTGTCACCTGGGCATTTGTATCAGTAAGCATATTGATCATTCTGAGCTTTGTCCTCTTTTGAGGGCAGATCTCTTTTTAGACTGCTGAGCTTTTGAATCTATTCACAACTGTATCACTGTGCAATTTGACTTGAACCCCAAGAGCAGGTAGAAATAATAAATGGGGAGTTTGCTAAGCAGTACAAGGTACAACAAAGCAGAAAAAGAAAGCATCAATGGCAGGTTTTTAAGAAGGGCTTAATTTGTTAGCTCACACTAATTTAATTTAATTCCTGTTTATGTTTCTATGCCCTAAAGCAACTAGATGATAAGGTTCTGGGGTAAAAAGAATTGGATGAAGATTCAAATTGCAATACAGTAATAGGCTCATTAAATATCAAATTGATTTGTTAATTAATTAACCCTTTCAGTACCTTTGCAAGGTACTGTTAGTTTTCTGCAGCTTTCTGTTGCTCTTTGTCCTTCAGATGAGGAAAATGAGAACTATGGAGTTGAAGTACGCTTCCAGGCACACTCTCCAGTGAGATCCCCATGTGTTACCAGGGTGCCTAAGGTAGAATCCAACTTATTCTAAAGAGAGGGAGTTTTCAGCAGAGCATTTGGTTGGACACTCTAACCCCATGAAAAATTTTCTTGTGTAGCCTTTCACTGCTTCAGTCTACTGGTCTGACTGACCCATGACAAACCTACGTGTCTCAGTGGGGCTTCAGAGGAGTGGTGGTGAAGGACACAAGCAACTCTTCTTCCCAGGATTTAAAGGTTATCAGCTTCCCATTTCTTTTAATTAGTTATCATGTGGATACATGCAGGGAGTGTTGCTGGAGAAAAACGTTATTGATTTTGATTTGTTATTACTTTGAATTTTTATTTTAATTAATGTCAGGAGCACTTTGAATTTTAAGAAATTCTTTCACGATGCATTTAAAGCAAAAAAAAAAATAAATTATTTCACTGGAACTATAATGTAAAAAAAAAACCAACAAAACATTTTATGACAGGCTCTGTCTTAAGGAGCTGACATCAAAAGAGATGAGGCAGGAGAAAAAGAAGGCTACGTGTAACTTTTACCGGTTTCACTACTGGCACAGATACAAGGCTGAGTTGTAAAGAAAGCTTCCGGTAAGTTGTCCCAGCATGGCTGTAACAGAGATGAAGACACTGAGGCAGATGTTTGGGAGGGTAACTCTGCACTGACAAAAAGAAATAGTTTGTAATTCCAGTTTAAACACTACAGCTAGGAGTCACCTTGCCCATATTAAAGGTGACTAGTGAGTCAAAGGCGATGAGGACAGAGCTACTCTGTTCACTCTGATTTGCTTGTGACTATACCACATCCTTAACTATTTTGACAAGTGAGGGAGAACTGTATTATGACAAGATCGAGGGTGAAATGGAATAGCTACAACTGTAAACAGCATAATCATTTACCTTAATGAAAGGAAAAGGGAGCTGTGGTAATTGCCAGGGAATAAATGGAGTCAGCACTGTTCTTTAATATGGGATGAACCGATGCATGCAATGAGAAAGGGAAGAGCCCACAGACAGTAAGGAGGTAAGAAAAATGAAGAGGGGCAAACAGCAGGTGATCAAGGAGATGGAATTCAATGGGACTTCTCTGCAGGAATGAGGAAAATCCAGTGCCTGACATTGAAAGAGTAAGCAAGAGGAACGCTGAAGGTAGGCACGATAGTTGCATTATAGGTAATTTTTTTCTTGGAATAAAATGCAAGAGCTTTGCAGAGAAAAGGACAGCGACAAAACATCCAAGATTATGGATACAGCATTCGTTTATGTTGCAGAACAAAGGAATTTACACAGCAATAATGTACTTGGCAGGAATTGGGTGAAGATGAGCTTAGCTGCTCAGATGAACCTTGTAACAGGGAAAAGGCATCCAAACCGCCACGCAGAAGTAACCCAAAGAGAGAATCAATTTACAAAGGAAGAAAGGGAAAGGAGCAGCATGCTGAAAGCTACATGGGCAACAACAAGCTAGAGGAAATCAAAAGGCTAAGTGGGAGAAGTCAAACTGCACCACTTTGTCCCCAGTCTGCAGTGACAGTGGCTGAAAAGCAAGGACACAAGTACAATCTAGATACAGCACTTGTGAAGATCAGTGGCAGGAACATTTGGGTATGGACAGCCATCAAGGACCAGAACAGGACAGGAGGCTGAGCAGGCTGACAGGGTGTAGAACCCCAGAAGATAAGGAGCTAATGTGTATGTCTCAAGAACAGAGAGAGGGATGGCTGTGAGAGCCAACCAAGGATTGTTGGTACTAACAGACAAGAATTGTTGATACTAACATGCTGTGAGAAAGAACAAGATGTGACTGGAGAAGAGGAACATGTGGAGGTAGGGCAGCACTTTTCTGGGATCAACACCTTTGTTCTGGAGATAAGCACAACACAGTACTGTGCAAGTTCAGGAATGAGGCCAAGAAACAGACATGGACTGTAGGGGGGAATCAAGATGCCCAAAGTCCTCCAACACATTCCCAGTAAGATCTGAAACAACAGATTGCACATGACGACTAATTTACATGGAAAGCAAGAAACCTATCTTCAGGGTTGGGAAACCTATCCATGAAATGGTATCCCCACAAGCCTGGGTGGCACGCTCAGGACTCTGAACATCTTTTTCTGTCTCTCCCTTCCTTCATTTCTTTCTCTCTCTCTCCTCTCCTTTCCCTCCCCTTTACTTCATCTCTTCCTTTCTCTCTTCACTTTCAGCCTTCCCCTTTATCCAAAAGCCACTGCCATATGCTCATATAGTAGGTCGGGGACTAACACACCGATCTCCATGCCAAGTGTGCAATTTACTAATAAATCTTTGATTGTTTGCGGACCCTCTTGACTTCCGTCGTTCCTTTCGACCACGCGCATTTACGAATCTCGGGTGTTCTCTTCCCCTTAAGGGTGGGACGTCACACAGGCCCAAACCCTTGCTACAAGGGTTTCCGGCTACCGTACGCCGGCGCATCCTCGAGGCGAACGCCCTCGGGCCGCCCCAGGTGGCAGTGCCGCCATCACAGGCACCGCCCGGGCCCCGTCCCCTCAGCACGGCCGGGGCACATGCGCGGTGCGCGAGGCGCCTGCGCGCTGGCGTCGCGGCGAGGCCTCGGTGACCGGCGGGGTCGGTCACGGGCCGCCGGCGGGGCTGGTC
>VZRE01013977.1:129303-144181 GCA_013396775.1 Cephalopterus ornatus
TGAGGCGGGGTGGGCGGCGGGGCCTCGGCCGGGACTCCCTCGGCAGTGCGCAGGGGCTGCGGCTTCCCTGGAAAATCGGTTTCTGTTAGACCCGGGAATGGGACCTTGCTGTCCAGGGGAAAGGGAAGAAATCTAGGGCCGTCCTTACAGCTCGCTCTTCCTCCGGTTTGCCGGAGCAAACCCCTTTCTGCTTAGCTCTCTGACATAAATTGTGGTAGCGTACAGCTAGACCAGGACATTCCAGGCAAAGAGTTCTTGCTAGAGGATGCTTCGCTGTGTAGCATGTGGGGTTTTTCACAGGAGGAAAGGTCAAACTATAGATCTAAGAGAGACTTCTTGTCAGATTTCTTGCTCAGTTGATGCTGAAATGAGTTTTTAAAGTCACAAAGGCCGTTAGATATCACGTTATATTGTATATAAAAATCAGTTGTGTAGGTTTTTCAAGGTGCTTTTCGGTTGTTATTTTTTATATTAAATGGCAGTTATGTATTTAGACCATTGCTAGTTCATACTTACTTTTCATAAGCTTATGTGTATTGTTTAGATGGGGAAATATTGTCAGTGGGAGAGCTGATGGTAACGTTCGACTTTTTAAATATTTTTTTTTCCTACAGTTCCTGACACAGCCAGGATCACAGACTTTCACACTTTTGGTCACTTGTTATAGAGTTAGCATTTAAGATCTTGTATTCAGATGAGATAGAAAGAAGGGAAATGGTTTTACTCTTGAAGGTGCTGACTAGTTTGTGCTCAGAAGGGCAAGTATAACATAGTGATTGCCAGAAGAAAAAAAAAAACCAAAACTTGCCTGACGTGTGCTAAAAGCAACCTTTTTATGTCAGTACAGCTGTCTCTGGAGTTATGTGACTGGCAACTGATCTAACTGCAAACTTAACTATCAAAAAAACTTTTCCTTTTTCTGTTTTTCTTCATATAAATATAATAGTAACCATACTGGGTGTCACACTAAAGAATCTTTTTTTTTTTATGTAGCTGTAAAAGCTGGCATGAAGCAAGTGCATTAAAAAAGGGGAAGTGTACACGATGCTGCTAAGGAATATTCTCTCATCTTCTTTCTCAGTTCAAAGAACTTGCTGAAATAGGTGTAGGTTTTCTGATGTATTTTGTAGCTCTTAAGTGATACCTGTTCCATAGAGTATTTTGGATTTTTTGTTGAACCGTATAAGCTCTGAGCATCTGTTACATTCTGGTAGTTTCTTCAGGTCTGGTAGTTTCTTCAGGTCTGCTACTTCGTTAGAATGATCTCCTTGTTTTTGAATCTTACTGCTGACAACCTAATTTGCCAGTTAGTGTTTACATGAGAAGATATGGTGAACAACTAATTCCTGTTCAGTTTGTGACACTTAAGACTTGCCTCTTCAGTTGTTTTCTTCCTGCATTGAAAAGACACAACATGCTTGTTTCCAAGGAAAAAGTTACATACTTTTATTATCCTTGCCATTCTGTTAACCTTTTCTAGTTCTAGTGGCTGCTTCTCTTTTAGCTGAGGGAACAGAAGCTGCACACAGTATTCAGTCAAGGTCAAAATGAATTCTAGGTTTATATGTTGGCATGACTTCCCCTCTTCTCTCTTTTTATTCTGGTAGTTCGTCCTGCTCAGTTCATGATGTGTCTACAGAAATTCTTGTGCTAGTTCAGAAAAGCGGACAGGATGGGAAAAGGGCAAAATTGTAGCATTTTGCGTAGTGATGGGTTAAAATCTTTTGATCTGTAACATGAAATAGTCATTATTGCGTACTGGAAGAAAGTGGGCTTGCTTTTCCCAGTTTCTGCAAGTGCAGGTTGAATTGAATGTTATGAAATTAAGGCCTGAACTTGCAGAAGAAAGGAGAATATTTAGTCCTAAACTTAGTATGCTTTTTTGCAGTGGTCTCTGTTAAGATTTCATAAGATACTGTTGTCTTGGGGGGTGAGAGTTAGGTTTCCCAGTAGACGTTTTAATTTTTCACTTCTGTGGACAGGATTGAAATGAAAGGTACTGGGATACTTTGTTGTTGTTCTTGCTTTTGAACCTTTTCAGTGTCAGTAAGTTACGAATTTAATACACATAGAATTCAACATAGGTTTAAATTTTCCAAACCGTCGATATTTTCTTCAGAGCAGATTGTAGGGCCATGTTGTATTCATATGTCTAATTCAGATGACTGGTGATTGTACAATGAACAGAATAAACTTGCAAAGAGAAAAATAAGCCTGGGGCTTTAGCAAGTTCATAATAGCGTTCTGAAGTATGTTTTGTTTTGGTACTAGAAGTATTGTGATTCCTGCCCGGTTATAAATGGTAAATATCACTCACTTTCAGAAGCTGGAGATGGAGCTGTTGTGAGTGACTTCTTTTTTAAGAAATGCAGTCAAATAAATTCAAGGCTACAACTAGCCCTAGTAACCTGGTTACTTTTGCAGTGTGGAAGACTTAAATCAGCTGTATTGTTTCACTGTGACTGGTGAAATGGTGAAAGGATGTGGAAAGAAGAGGCCCAGGCTTGAATAGATACATTTCCATTCCCGTGCTGTTACTTTCCTCTGCAGATTAGGAGGCAAATGTTCTTTACTCTTGGAATTTTCTATGTATCATTATATCAGAGTTTATAGTCTCACTTTCTCTTTTCTGTTTTCTTTCGTGTTCAGGATAATGTTGAAGGTTCAGTTCCTGTTACAAAGCAGAGAACAGGATCCATTGGAGATCGCCCAGCAAGACCTACTCTTTTAGAACAAGTATTGAATAAAAAAAGGCTGGTAAGTCTTGTTTTCATAGAGGCTTTGAACTCAAAAATTGTTATACCACCTTTATTTACTTGCTGTGAAAGAAGATAATTTTAAGATTGTACACTACATGTGCATATTTTCAAATTTGAAATACACTGCAGAGCAGATGTGTGCCTCAGCCTGTCTTTGAAGAATACTAAAATAACTGAATTTAGTGATCACTGCCACATTAACTGAAGTGTATTTGGGTGGTAATAAACAGGTGTGGTTATTTCTTCAGGGTAAATAGTGCTCATAGTATAACAGGTGGTTTCAGCTTGTTAAACCAAAGCTTTAGGTAGAACAATGTATGGACTTTAGGTCTGATGTAAGCTTTAATTACTGTGGTGTGTTTTAGAAGTTGTAGATGTATCATATAACACTTAAAATTGTGTATGTGTGTGTTGATGAACTGTAAACAGTATGACTCACTTGTAGAGTGCATGAATGGCACGTGTTCTAAGTTTTTAAACACTTTGTTGCTCCGTTAAAGAATTAAGCCCAATGAAGGGAAATAATTCAGTACTTACAGTTTCTTTGGCTTCTCCATTACAACTTTCATTCTTTGTGGCTAGACTGCTGTTTTGAAACGTTGGGACGTTCTGAACACTCAGTGAACACAGCATCTTAGAATATCCACAGTTGGAAGGTACTCATAAGGATCATTGAGTCCAACTCCCTGCTCCTTGCAGGTCTACTTAAAACTAAAACATGTGGCTAATACTCCAGATGCTTGAACTCTTGATAGGAACATGAGCTCTGCTGCAGAATTACAGTATTTTGTTTGTTTGTTATACTCTTTTTGAGCTATCTGCAATGGGAAATGTAGAAATTGGCTCAAAACTGAAGACACAATTGAGAGGTGTTTTGCTTTCAGTATGTCAGTAGGTTATTCCTGTTTGTTATATTTATGGGGTTTTTGCAATACTGTATATTCTTTACATTGTGAACCTGCTTTCAGGATGTGTGTTAATGCTGCTTCTGGTTACCTGATGGTGTCTTGAAACAGTTCCTAGATGTCTTGTGAGCGTGTTTTGTAATTCTGCATTTGACTGAACGCTCATTTTGATGTGTGTGCTGGTTGTGGCTGGGATACAGTTAATTTTCTTCACAGTAGCTTATGTGGGACTGTGCTTTGGGTTTGTGATGGAAAGAGTGTTGATAATGCAGTGTTGTTTTCGTTATTGCTGAACAGTGCTTCATTCCACAGCAGGGAGGGAGCAGGGGAGGGAGTGAGCAGAAGCTGATGCTTAGTTGTCTGCCAGGGTTAAAGAGCAGCAAGGAGTAATGTGCAAATTAATTTAATAGGAAAATATTATAATATAAATATAATTTAGCTATATTACATATGTGAGTTCTCTAAAGTAAAGTTCACTTTTTCTTTCAGTCTCTGCTCAGAAGCCCAGAAGTAGTGCAGTTTCTACAGAAACAACAGCAACTGTTAAGTCAACAAGCTTTGGAACAAAGGCAACGACAGTTTCAAGGAGCCCCTGGGTAATGAGAACAGATCAATGACCTTCAGATGAGTCTGGTGCCGAAGGAGGGATAGGATCTGTATTTTGTATAAATACAAAGACTCTCAATGTTTAAAGGAAAATGAAAGTTGCTGTTGTTATGTATTTGTTTCTTGTTTGCACTTTTGAGGTTTTGAGCTGCTTTGGTGTCTTCAAACTTGTGAGCAAATCGTAGAATCATAGAGTGGACTGGGTTGTGTTAAGGAAACTTCCCAATCTGACCATTCACCAGACTCTGGCAGTCACACTCCCAGTGCCAGAGACTTAAACTGCTGGGACCAAAGCCTCTTCACTGTAGGTGGCTCCAGTGAGCCGATGGGTCTCTGCCCTGCTTGGCTCCCTACAAACCCCACTCACATGCAGTCAGACCAGGTTTCCTTACAGGTTCGGTCTCAGGTTTCCTATAGCAGAGTCTCAGATGTCTTATTCCATAAAGCAATTTATTCACAGCGCAGTCACACAGAAACAGCCCCAGCTGGTGCCTCTGAGGAAGGGCCTCCAACAGAGGAACCCCTGGGCTTTTATACCCTCACAGTCTAAGTGCCAGCAAGTCTTGCTCTTCCTCCTGAATCTTTGGCTCCTGATGTGGCTCTGTGTCCCCTCACCTGGCTAGTGCCATTGGACTTCATGCTCTTTGTTATGCAAAGGGTTGGCTTAGCAGTTCATGGCCTCTTTTCTCTCTTGGCTCCTAGCTAGAGCTCAATTTGCATCTCAGTCTGCATCTCTGCTACCTGCACCAGATGTATTCCTCAACAGTTGCAAGGGACCTTAAAGCTTCCTCACAGGAGGGGTGCTCCATCCTTCTAATCAACTTGGTGGCCCTCCTCTGGACTTGCTCTAACAGGTGGATTTCTTCCTGCATTGGGAGCCCCAGAGCTGGACACAGTACTCCAGTGTCTCACTAGAGCGAAGTAGAGGGGCTGAAGTGGGTTGACCTTGGCTAGACATACAGATGTATACATTTGCATTAACTACTACCCCCTGTCCTGTCACAGATAGCTATTATTTTCCCATTTCATGGGCTTCCTGCACCCTTCCAGATGTTCAAAACCAGGCCATGACTTGGACTTCATTCCATCAGGATGGGTGGTCAGGACAGAAGAAGCAGCACACTCAGTCATTGGGCACCACCATAGCCCAGCCTGGGGCATTGTCACGCTCTCCTTGCACCTCGCAAAATTCACTCTTCATTGGTTCATGTCATTCCTGCTACTTTACTTCCTGTAACATACAATTTACAACACAGATTATTTTTCCCTGAAGGTTAAATCTCCTTGAGGCATACACCGGGTCTCCCCATCCTTCTGCACTACCCATCAAGTACACCCAGATCCTTGCGCAAAGACAATCCCACAAATGGGATTGTCCTCCCATGGGAGGAGAAATCCACACTCAGCTTTCCTGTGTGTGTAGTATGGGGAGCTTACCTCCCGCCTCAGTATGCAGGGGTTTTGTTTGGGCAGGATCAGGGTGGTTAGCAGATCCTCTAGTGTACATCAATCAGCCAGCTGACTTCTGCTAAAATAGCATCTCAGTGCTTCCATGCCTCATTGCCAAATGCTCTTACTACTCTGCAGTAGTCCATTATACCTCTCAATTTTTCTAGAGGCTTGTGGCTGATAGAAGATGGGATATATCCACCCAGTGCCATGTTTCTTTGCCCTAGAGTTTATAAGGTTATTTCGAAGTAAGCCTGTCTGATTCAATTCTTTCAAGAGTACCATATTGCTACAAAATGTACCTTTCAAGGCCTAAGATAGTGTTTTGAGCAGTGGCCTGGTTTACAGGATCTGCTTCCAGCCAACCAGTAGTTGCCTTTGCTGTGGTGAGTATGTAAAACTTAAGTTGGTGTCAGTTTGCCAGGCCTCACCATATCAGAAGTCCCAGTTCCCTCTATTCCAGGGAAATTTTACATGTGTAGCTCTCTTGATTGCAGCACATCTCTCATTCATGAATGATCTATGTGATGGACTCCATGATCATGACCACCCCTCGATCATGAGGCCATTGTTGCATCTCTTCATAGATGTCCTGATGTTTCATGGGCCCATTGGGTTATAAGTAGCTCACCCTTCTCCCAGTCTAGTTCTATCTGTGCTGTTTCAATTTTGGCAGCCTTATCTACCTGCTTATTGTTCTGATGGTCTTCAGTGGCATGACTTTTGGGCATGTGAGCATCTACCTGATGTACCTTCAGAGTCATGTTTGCCACTCATGCAGCGATGTCCTGCCACACTGCAGCAGCCCAGATGGGTGTACCCCCCTGTGTTGCCAATTGGCCTTCTTTCATTGCTGTAGCCATGCTCACAGGGCATTATCCAGGAGTCTGTATAGACATATAGTACAGGCCACTTTTCTTGTTCAGCAATTGTAAGGGCTAGTTGGATGGCTTCCAGTTCTGCAAACTGACTTGACTCGCCTTCTTCAGTGGTCTTAACGACTTGTCGTGAGAAGTCCATGCAGCAGCTTTCCACCTCCGATGGTTTCCTTCCACAGGGCAAGATCCATGAGTAAATAGTGCATAGCCTCTTTCATCTTCTGATAACTCGTTATATGGTGGTGGTTCTTGAGTACAGGTTACCTCCTCAGGCAGTGCTCCAAAATCTCTGCCTTTTGTTCAGTCCATAATCTCTTCCACGATTCCCAGGAAACTGGGTTTTCCCCTTCAGGCTCACTGTGTGATCAAAGCTACCCTCTTACTCCGCTGCTTACATGATGTGTTGATGGGATGTTCCCTTTGAACATCCAGCGCAGTACGGGCAATCGCAGTGCCAAGAGGAGACATGCTTCTGTTCCAATAACTTCTGAGGTGGCTCAAATCCCCTCGTAGGCTACCAATATCTCCTTTTCAGTTGGTGTGTAGTGGGCTTCTGATCCTCAATAATTCTGGCTCCAAAACCTTTGGTTTTCTCCTGATGTTCTTTGCCAGAGGCTCCAGGTGAGACCATGCTCCCCAGCTGCAGCATAGAGGATATTTTGTGTGGTTGGTCCTGTTCGAACAGGCCCTGGAGCTACCACATGGGCCATCTCCTGTTTGATCTGCTCAAAGGCCTGTTGTTGCTCAAGGCCCCACTCGAAATGGTTCTTCTTCTGGGTCACTCAATAGAGGGGGCTTACAAGCTGACTATAACCTGGAACGTGCATCCTCCAGAATCCCACAAGGCCTAGGAAAGCTTGTGTTCCCCTCTTGTTAGGCGGTGAAAACATCATTGCTGTTTTGTTGACCACACCCATAGGCACATGATGGCATCCATCCTGCCATTTTACTCCCAAGAACGGAATCTCTTATGCAGGTCCTTTGCTTTTCTTTATGGCAAACCCAGCTTTCAGAAGATTCTGAATTACTCTTTTTCCCTTCTCAAACACTTCTGCCTTACTGCCCCACACTTCCTTACATCTTCCCTGTGGTCATGCAGAAGGAACAGAGTTCACCACACGGCCTGTGCTTGGGACTTCCTTTCCCTCTGACGGGGGAGGGTACCGATCTCCTGAGATGCCCCTGAGGGATGAGGTGCTGGCCTATTGGAATGAGGAAGCACCCAGAGTTTATTCTACGTTTTGGAGCCAGGAGGACATCACCTCTACAGGTTGGTGTATCCATCTTCAGGTAATATAATGCCACCAGGCTGTTGGAATATAATGCAGGGGCGTTTTGAACCACCTTCCTCCACCTGGCCTTTGTACAAAGTCCATCCTCTGGATCTTTATGGGCGTTATCGCGTCCTAGATTACTATAGGTGACTTCTCATTAGCACTGGTAATTCTCTCAAGTACTGGATACCTTCATTTGGAGTGGTCCACTTTCTTGGGAAGTTCACAAGATCTTCCTTAAATGGGTATCTTGCCCTCACGCTTGAGATGAGCTATCTCCTGAGACTGCAAATTGTTGCCTCTTTTCCAATGCCTCTTTCAATTCCCTGATCTCTAGCAAGGGATCCCAGCTGTTTGGCTTCATGACCTCCTAATTGCTGACTGTAGGCCCTGTTATTCCAGCATCAACATACGGAATCACCTCCCTTGACCTGCTGGCCGTGCTCCTTTTGATGCAGCCCAGGAGACAGTTGCCAGCTCGTGTCCAGCCTCTCATCCACCAGCCCCCGAAGTCCTTCTTGTCAGGGCTGCTCTTGATCATCCTCCAGCCTGTATTGATACCAGGGGCTGCCCTGATCCAGGTGCAGCACCTTGCACTTGGTTTTGTTATTCTCATGGGCCCACTTCTCGAGCTCATCCAGATTGTTCTACGTGGCATCCCATCCCTCAGTTGTGTCAACCACACCACTCAGCTTGGTGTTATCTGCAAATCTGGAGGAGTCTATTTTTGGATTATTTTTAAAACTTCATTTTAATGTTTAATTTTTTAATAAAAAATTGTTTATAGTAGTAATGTTTAGCTGTATACCCTTTTCCTACCAAAGTCTTCCATTTAATTGAACCTTTTTTTATATAAAGATTTACAGTTAAATCAGTCTTTGATGACAATCATTGAAGAAAGTCAGTTACTTTCTATGGAAGTTGTGAAATAAAGTTCTGAAGTTGAGCCAGTCCAGTGGCATGACCTAACAGTAATTGCTCAGGGATATGAGAAATGTCCAGTAGGACATGCACTAAGGGCAAAGATGAGATGCCATCAAGAAGTCAATCCAGTGGCTCAGAAAAGTACAAGGAGGTGATCCTTCTGCTATCTGTTCACTATCTGCAAGTTGAGTAGGTTTGAAATGCTTCACTGTGCATAGCATGTGAAAGAATTCGTGTTTAAAAGTTCCAAAACAGATAAATGGCAAAAAGTTTTGAAGAAGAATTAGGTGGAACGTATGAAACTGAGAGTTGGATCTTGTTTTGTGGAGTTATTTGTAATGACCAACTTCTTACATGTGAAATTTAAATTAATTGCAGATTAGAATATCACTCATTTTTAAATTACTAAATTAAATTTTAAAGCTTTTAACTCATAATAGCAAATTAATCCAAAACCAAGTCTTTTATCAAAAAGTACAGTTAAAATTCTGTTACGACAAGTGAAACCATATCAGCTACAGTGCTGATAAAGGTTTTCATCCAAATGAGATGAACTTGCAATTGATTGGGTTAAACATCCAAACACTATATTATGTAAGTGTTAAATCCCACTTTTTGTTTTTAAAACAAGTTTTGTATTAAACCACATTTCTGAATACAGGTTATCGAAATGGGGTGGATGCTTATTACAAAGTACTACTTTGTTATTGCAGCAGTTTGATCCATGAAATAGTATCTTTTCAGGAGTATTCGTCAGTCTTACGGATTTTTTCAGAGTGTGCTTTTTGTATGTATAAAACTTGTTCAGTAGGGATTTATTGTATTTAGCACAAGTTGTTCTTTAAAAAAGAACTTGAAAAACTTTGTATATCTGGACCAGTAAGTGTTTGAGTAAAATCTTTGTTTTTCTTTAAAAACAAAGCCTGTTTTTTTTTGTTTTGTTATATTTACATGTTTTTTGTTTTTTTCCATTACTAAAACAGCCAGCTCTGACTAGATGGCATTCTGTTTTCCGAGGCTCTTGGTAGAGAAAGTTATTTTAGCTTTAGGTAAAATCAGGTTACTTTTCAGAGTATTAGAATATATGTGAAAACATAAATGGCTGAAAATGTAGAATAAAGTATTTGATTTTGTTTTAAATGGTCAGCTTATGAAAGGTGAATAGATCATTTAGGTGAACAGATCTGATTAAACTTTTAAAAAACCCAAACCCTCATGGCAGAAAAGTGGCACAGAGAGTGTTTGTTAAGACAGTGCTGAACAAGTCAGTTATGTCAAAACAAATGCAACTTGCTGAAGCTGTGCACAGAGATGTTCAGTACAGTGCAGCTCACCTATCCTGTATTTTTGGTGGTCTGTAATACCAGTGCCTTACAGGCTGGTGCAGGTGTTGGGAGATGTGCTGGTAGCAGGGCTGTCCTGTTTGGGCAGTTTCAGATGCATTCCCAAGCTGTGTGTGAACCCAGCTCCAGCAGTGCCTGCATGGCTCTGAGACCCATTATGTTGTCTACTCCCTTGCTTCTGTTATTGCAGAACAAAATCTGAATTTTAGGAAGATTAAAACATAATACTTCTGTAACAGTGCATTCTTACTACATCTTTTTCCTTGAGCAGTTTGAGAACTGTGCAGCTCCAAGTCTGTCTTTCCACTAATGTCAGTCTGGTGCAGAGCAAGGGTCTCTGTCATAGGGCAGCATCACTGCTCAGTGACTGCCTGTCAGACCAGAGCTGTCTCCTTCAAAAGTAAGCTGAACCATCCTCTTAAATCACCGAATCTACCACAGAACAGTGAAGGATTCATATACTGTGCATCCAGATTTTATGCCGTATTAATTTTCAGTACATTTTCCTGTGTCTAGCATACCATTACTCACTTAGTGCAATCACTGATTCCCTTGCCGAAGACGGACTTGTATGAATAAAGGCTTCTTAAAAGCACCAGTTCCCGAAGTCATTTGTGGTCTGACTGGGACCCACAGTTTTCCATCGCCAATCTCTTTCAAAGAGAAGAAGGAAGACAACATGGAAAAGAGCTCTTAAATCAGAAATCTCTTTATTAACAGTAAAACACAAGACGTGAATAATCCCTTTTACAATAGAATAATTTCAGCCAAAGAAAATGGAGTGTGTTAAAAAGTATATTGTTCAAACATCAGACTAAATGTGTTGACTTCAGAATGCCTCAAATCCAATGCAGCAGAAGTAATGCTTGTGAAAATGTCCGCTTGTTTAGCAGTCATTACATCTTTCTTGATATGACACAGCATGGGATAGAGTACTCTGGGGCTGAGTGGAGGACTTGGAGCTGCCCCTGATCTGTCAGGCTCCTGAAGCTATGT
This sequence comes from Cephalopterus ornatus, assembly GCA_013396775.1. Classification (NCBI taxonomy): domain Eukaryota; kingdom Metazoa; phylum Chordata; class Aves; order Passeriformes; family Cotingidae; genus Cephalopterus; species Cephalopterus ornatus. The sequence goes on from VZRE01013977.1 coordinate 140,438, forward strand.
CTGAGATTTTTCATTCTCAAGAGGCAAGAGTCCAAGGATTGTTCTTTATACAGCAATCTGTGCTGGTTTACAGAATATCATGAACCATGAATAATACTTGTAGATGGTGCAGATGTTTTGGTTTGCTTCTGATGGAAAAGAGAGGGCAGAATTGTTCATAGACAGAAGTGACTGTTAAATCTATGCATGACTCACAGTGCTTTTCTGCACCAGACTGATAGCTTGTATTTAACATACCCCCCCCCCAGCCTTGCTCAAATCCACCATTTCAGCCCCTTGACTGCATAAAACTTTGCAACCTTATGGCTTCATTGTTCCACACTAAAAGGCCTGTTTCTTCACTTTCTTGTCTCACTTCTCAGCCCCATTTATATCACAGAGGTGATGCTGAAGTGAGGGTTTAAATTGCTAACACTGACTTATTTGCAGAAAGTATGCTGTGGTACATTTAGCTTGTACTTTAGAAGTATTACAAATAATTAAAAATTCCCAATTGCTTGAATAAGTGAAGAAAATTTATCTGAATGTGCATTATCTCTGCTCATCATTATGTTTGTTCCCTTGCTCTCTTATTTGCAAAGCTTCTCATGGACATAACTGGGAACTTAGTAAGACAACACACACTTTAGCATCAAATAAACCACTTTGAAATATGATTTCCACACTCACTACTGTGAAAGTGCAAGGGATCAGACTTTACCAAGTTTTTTTTAGCTTTTCTTTGCTGATGAGGTCTGTATTTAAAATTATTAACTGGTTGGTCTATTTCATCCTATGCTATTCATATGCAATATTATTTGAATACTAACAGAATATAAAATAGCAGCATCCATGGATAATAAAAACACCATGACTGAAGATCTAAAATCTCTTCACAATTAGCTGCAAATGTTCACATTGACTAATAACAGAAGAGTAGCTGACTCTGGAGGATGTAGTGGTTATGTTTACCTTGTGTAAGAGACATGGCCTGCAAATTAGATCAGTTATCTGTACAGGCACTGGGCAAGCATGGCCCAGGTGCAAGTGCAGGTGTCCTCTTGGTAGGACTCTCACACACCTCACCTCCCTGACAGGGAAGTGGCGCATCAATATGGCAATGTAATGTAAGGCACAGCTGGGCAAGCTGTCTGGAAAGCCCTGGCGTGAATAGGTAACAGGATTCTGGCTGCTCCTGCCCATTCGGAGCTTTCTGTGAATAGATGATGGATACAAACCAAAGGCTGTGTTGTGTGCTGGTGCCCAACATGCAGAAGTGTCTGTGCACTAGAGACACAAAAGGATTTCTCTCAGCTGAACAAAGACTAAATGCCCACTCAGGCTTCCTGTATCTTGCAGTAAGGTACTCCTGAAGCTGCCATGAGGAAGAAGCCCTGTTTCAGTGGGTGCAATGAAACCTCCAGGATGAGAAGCTTTGCATTCACAGATCTAAAGTGTCATATAATCTCTCTTCCCGCTGCAAGATGGGACCAACTCTTGTCAAGCTCTTTTTTAATGGCGACCTGACCTCTTAGTCGCTCTTAAGGAAGTACATTTGTCCATTCTTAGAGTGTGAGTCCCCATGAAAGCTCCTGCTGACTCCATTTTCCTTTGGACACTGAAATTTCCCACCTATGCATGAAGTGAGTTGGTTTATCACAATTCCCAGGTAGATGCTCTTAATATAGACTGTGTCTTTCAGTCGTGCAGTTTCTGTTCAGACTGCATCTTTCTTTGAGGAGCACACACTGGATGTGCTTGTAGTGTCCTTGAACAGTTGTCCCAAAACTGAACTCATTAGTTTTGCAGCAAGGCAGAGGGTAATCTTTCAAGTGCAGTTCCCAGATGCAACTAGAGCCTACATTCTGGATCACATGGGACACATTTGCCCCAACATATTGAATGGCATAATCAGGAATCTGGCACACTCACACAGGCTGGATGTACAGGAAGAACCACAGCAAGGATTGTCATACTCTAAGCTGCTCCTAAAACATCTTGACAATTTGGTTAAATGTGAATGTAAACAGCTCTAGTGAACACAATAGCTGCCTGAGCACATACTGCCTTGATACCTTCAGTAATGATCACTGTGCTTAGCTGGTCATATGCTCCCTCCTCCTCAGTCTCCTCACCATCTAAGTGTATTTCTGGCTACTTAAACAACCATGAACAGTAAATCCTCTATAAAAATCTCAGCCCTTTCAGTGTGGTTTCCACTCACTCAAAAGGGCTTGGGTTCAGATGTTCAGTCTGCTCTCTAGGTTTCTCCAAAACAAGGACCTCTTCCCTTTGGCTTGGAGAGAACTTGAGACATCATCATCATCATCACATGATTTGGGTTGGAAGGGACCTTTAAAGATGATCAAGTCCTAACACCCTGCCATGGGCAGGGACACCTTCCTCTAGACCAGGTTGCTCCAAGTCCCATCCAACCTGGCCTTGAACACTTCCAGGGATGGGGCATCCACAACTTCTCTGGGCAACCTGTTCTAGTGCCTCACCACCCTCACAGTAAAGAATTTCTTCCTAATATCTGAACTAAAGCTACCCTCTTTCAGTTTAAAGCCATTAACGCCAGTCCTATCATTACATGGCTGCCTGATGCTATAAATCTACATTCTAGGCAGCACTTCTCAACCTTGCAAAAATGATATTACTCTATGACTCATTAACCTTTTTTTTGTTGTGTTTGTTTTTGGTTTTACTAAGTTACGTTATGGGGAGCCAGAGGAAGAGGTGAATAGTACAAAGGATGTAATGTTTCTTTCCTGTGCTGAGCACCATGTAGTGCTCAAGTATTCCTGAAAGCTATAGTTGCACTAGAGAAGTCTTGATCCAAGAAAACTAGTTTTATACTTGAGACTCCTTTAAAAATTACTAAATTCTATCAGGCTTCTTTATAAATTGTTTCCATCCAGCCAAGAAGCAAACAGTTTCTGCCTGAGCTGCCTCTGGAAATCCAGCTGTTTGTGCAACTTCTCAGTCACTGGTGAGACTGACTTGTAGAGCGGATAGGCAAAGGTGGGTCTTGTAAACCAGGAAGAACAAGGGCAGATAAGATAAAGGTACAGTCACAAATGCCTTATTTTCTGCATTTTAAGAGTGGCATAGTAGAGGTGATATTTACAGTGAGAGATGTTTGCAGTGTTGATTTTATGCTGAGGGAACATTAATAACTCATAACACTGTCCTGCACTGAACTGATGCAGAAATAGCTGAGGATAAGCATGCTTCACCCTAAAACTGTCCCTGCTAACAGAGCTCCTTTCTGTGGCAACTACTTATCACTGAGTCTCCATGGGATAATGTATACTGGAAGAGATTTCAGCCAGGCATCAAGTCTGATGCCCTGCTCAAGACAAGGACCACATGGCGAAGGTTGCTCAGGATGGTAAAAGTCTTGACACTGTAACCGCTGGAGACATGGAAGGAATTTCCTCAACTCCACCTTGTGTTACTTTGGGCCATGGTTCCCCTTTGTCATAGAATCAACTGGGTTGGAAAAGACCTCAGAGATCATTAAGTCCAACCCTTAATTCAACACTGCCATGGTTACTAGACCATGACACTGAGTGCCACATCCAGTCTCATCTTAAAAACCTCCAGGGACAGAGAATCCACCACCTCCCTGGGCAGCCCATTCCAATGTCTGATTACCCCCTCTGTAAAGAATTTCTTCATAATATCTAACCTAAACCTCCCCTGGCAGAACTTAAGACCATGCCTTCTTGTGCTACTGTTGGTTGCCTGGGAGAAGAGACC
>VZRE01013978.1:0-20543 GCA_013396775.1 Cephalopterus ornatus
CCCCGCCGCCCTTACCTTTCATAACGAGATGTTTAGCCCCCTAAAAAAGATTGAGGCTGGATAAGTCAAAGTACAAGAAACACTTCAGACATCTTCATCTTTTAACTTTTCAGGTCATTCTTGCTGAGATCATGTCATTAGTTTTAGTATGTAAATTAAATCTTAAATGCACTCAGTTGACTAAAAGGAGATGGATCCCTGTTACCTCCTTACAGAATATATGTTTTTGTTTTGTTTCGTTTTGTTTTATGGGCCTCTGATTCAGGCTCATGACTGCAGACAAAAAATACAATATGTGCCTGAAAAAAAAAAAAAAAGACAAAAGAATTTTATAACATTGAAAACCTGAATAGCCTTTAATTCTTCAGTACATTTTATGTAAAACAGGTTGGGTTTTTGTTTTGTTTTGGGGTTTTTTTGCCATGTGCATTTGTTCACATTTGTAAATGACTTAATGGAATTCTCACTTTATGTTTATTTGTGTAATGTGTATAAAATGGGTTTGTGACTTAAGCATATTCATATATGGTCAGTGGTTACTTTAATATTGTACTGCTGCTGGTAACTTTTGATGTAGAACTTGCCTTTTGATGATAAAGTACCTCTAGGTTAGACAGTGAGGGAAGGCTCTTGGAAAAAAACTGAATGTTCTCCAATGTTTTCTTAACGTATTTGCAGAAGCTTTCAAAAGGAGTTTCAGTCAAACCTCTTGGCAGTACAGTATTCTTGTATTTGTTATTGTCTGTGTGTAGGTACTGGTACCTTTTTTTTTTTTTGTTTAAAATGTTTTAAGTGTTGGCTTTAAAGTGAATTTATCTTTAGTATGATAGTAATATGAAAATTATAGGTTTTGTGTGCAGAGAATTTTTTTATAAAGTGCTTTGTAAAAAAAAAAAAAATGTATTCTAGCTTTCGCGGTACATATGTGTGATAACTTTAATATCCATGACAGTTAAGTGCAATTATTTCATCACTCTAAAAATGCTATTTTTGTGTCGGTTACTGCAGGTGTTTTCATGTCTTTGCAAAGTGACACATTTTGATGCCTTCTTGATAAAGTGGTAGAATTTTTGTAGCTTTCTAGAAACTTTGTATTCATACAGTATCGATTGAAAATAAAGACAATGAAAGTGTTTTGTGCATTTATCTTAATCTCTTACATCTATCTGTTTTTAATGTTGGGTTTAACTTCCAAAACTATTTTCCAAAATAGCACGAGGCCAGACTTGCAGCAATATCTCTGTACCTTCCTAAGGGTACAAAGGACATCCAGCAGGGTTTACAAAAACCTGTAGGGGTGGCACTCAAGGCTGGCACACCTGGAAGCTCTGTTCAACAAGGAGTCCATCATCCTTCCTCTAGCTTGTGTGTCTTCCTAAAGAAATGGTGGTTTTGAAACAGCAGTTAAACTGCACTGTTAAAATGGGAAAAGCCACCCAGGCCCCTTTATTCCAGAAGCAGGAATGCCCTGTTCAAAATCTTACATAATAAAGGGTTCCAAATACATCGCTAACTTGGCAACTAGAACTGAGTGAGGAGCATGGTAGTTACCTGAGGTTGAGGCGTTTCTTCCAGGACAGTGGGAACTGTCCCACTGAGGTCCTAAAAATGTGACATCTCTTCAAGAGACCGGTTTCTTGTTTTTCTTAAACCACTAACTAGCAGCTGTACCCGGTATGATGAGAGGATGAGGCGGGATCAAATAGCCTCCTTCATGAAGTGTAACCACCTAGCTAGGAAAAAAAAAAATTAGAGAAAGGAAAAGAGAATAAGAGGGATATCCTGGATCAGCCGAAATCAATAGGAAACTGAGCAGGAATTGGCAGAGAAAAAAAAAAAGTACATCTGGCTCATCTCTGCTTCAAAAGGGGAGCAGTGGCTTTTGAATAAACCACATGCCACTCCCATACTCCCCAGTTTTCCTTTTGGGTGGCAGATGTTGCACTGCCATTTTTAAAATGCCAGCAGAGCACCCCCCACGTGCAAGATGAATGGGTTGAGAACAACGCACAGATATGGTCTGTTTTGACCCTGTTTTCTCCTCTTTGTTCCCCATTAAGTACATGGCTTCAGCCCTTTGAAGTGGGTTAGCAGTTTCAGAAGCAACCTGATTCTTAATTAAGGTTCTGCTTCTTAATTAATTTAGGTTAGAACCGTAAATCTTCCACCTTTGGGAAAATTGTCACGCAGCATTTCAGGTTGGGAGTCCCCCATGCAGTGTCACACCATTAGTTTATTAACGAGCTGGTTTCAGCAGGAGCAGCAGCCTCTCCCTGAGGAAGCCCGGCCTGGTTTGCACGGGCAGGGAACAAAGCAGACAGACCAGTTACTCCATGCACAGAAGGATGAGCTGTTTGTAGTCCACGAACTTTTCTGTGGATTTTAATGTTTTCTTTTTTTAAGATGCAGCCTATAGGACACTACAAATCCAGAACACGTGTAACGCTCACAAACCCCAGGAGTACAAGCAGGGTTCAGAGCTAAGCAGTGTGTTAGCAGATGTCTATAGTTCCCCTACACAGCTCTAGCTGTTCATCCCAACCCTGACCTTTCGCAGCCTCACTATTGTTGTCTGGGGCCCTTTGAGCAGAAACAGCTGAACAATCTGTTACCCCAAACAGCAGCAGCTTAGCAGTGGTCATAAATAATTACCTGCCCTGTAGAGAGGTGTGACACTTAACTGGTTAATGGTTCCAAATTGTTATATGATTGCTGATGTTTTGTTTGCTGGAGACGTTAGAAAGCTGGTGAAGGTGGGAATGGCAGGAGGCTAGACAGACTGTACTAGGAGTGTAAGGAAAAGGAAAACTTGTAGAAACCCAAAGAGCAAGTGACTGTGAGGAAATGAGTAACAGGGTGTTGCTTTTCAAAGAAAATCAAAAGCTGAGGACAGGACAAAATAGTAAAAAAGATCATTTGAAGACTAACATCACCAATAAAAATTCATCAGAAGGAAGGAGGGAGAATTCAGACTAAGAAAAAAGCTACAACAAATCAAACATTCACCTTCTAGGTCAGTAAATATAATTGCTGCTTTTTTTTTCTTCTTTTTTTATCCCCTCTCCTGTATTGCTTATTAGAAGCCCTTTCTAGGTTGGGACATATCCTCTCTAAGCTTAAGGGAAAGGGCTGCTCTAGGCCTCCAATCTTGTGTGCTTCGCTGGGGAGAGTTGATAAAGCCTGAAAACTTTAGCAGCAAGGCACCCTGTAGCCGCCCTGACAGATAAGGAGCTGTCAGCTTGGTTTCGATTGGAAAAGACGGAGAAAGAGCACCATGAGCAATGGCCAGAAGAAAATCTGAAACAATCAGGTGAGCAAAGATATTTGAGTGCAGGCGACTGGTCTCAATTATCCAGCACTGGTGATTTCTCAAGCCACTGTCTATCCATTGATAGGTTTGGGTGCATGCACAGAGTCCATTAGAGCTTGATGAATTTCAAAAATATTGCTTTCCACACCCCTCGCTCTATTCCTACAGCTAAGAGCATAGCAGGTAACCTTGATGTTACTAAACTGGAGCAGAAAGCCAAAAAACAAATGTTTTTTCCAAAAATATGCTTCCAAACATCTTTTATTATCTTTGAGAGATGTCCACACACATAGAAGAGCTTTGCAGCCTTAGGCATTATAGCTGTTCCCTAACTCTGGTCAAGACAATGTGCCATGAAGGGTTGTGTTTGGGGCCATCAAACACTGCAGGAGCCATGATTAATATGTATATATCCCTTTTCATTCCTCTTACTTATACAGTTCAATGAGAGAATTACCTCACAACTCATCTTTACCTTGCAGTGCATCTTAATGCTGTTTTCTGGACCTCCAGCACAGAGAGATTATGGCAGCAGCTTTCAGACTTACTCTGTTTGAACAGAGCACTGAGCTGTATGTGCAGCTGCCTTTGCCGGGAGGTTAACAAACTACAAACTGATTATTTTTCCTGCCCCAAGCATGTAAGTTTATTATACATATTTAAAGATACTTCTCCATTTCTTTTTCTGTTGGCAGAGCCCAAAGAATAAGTGTTTTTTTCCAGACTTTTAAAAATTCCTTTCTGCTTAGCTCAGATGTTCTCTATAGTGTTATCAGAGATTTAATTTTTTTCAAAGATACTTGTCTTTTCTTAGCCTTTTACCTGTGATGTTGAACTAGTGAGCATTATACTTGGCAAAATGTGCAAGAACAGCATTCAGTTCATAACTATTCCCTTCGGTCCCCCATAAGAACATTTCCTTTCTGATGCAGCTCTACATGAGTTGAAGGAGATGGAGGGGGGAACGTCTGTGTCTTCATGAAGTTTGGCCTTTCCATTAGTTTTAACCTGGACCCACATATGACAAACTCAGGCAATGAAATACTAGATTCAGCCCCATTGCACACATATCAGAGCATTCCACAGCACAGAGAATCTTACAGCTTCACTATAAAATATATATATTGGTTTTACTATGGCTGTATTACATTTTTAATAGGGTTTAATCTAAACTTTATCATGAGAATACCGTGATGGGTGGAAACTCAACAGTGCAGTTCACCTCCAGAGTTTACAGCAATAACGTGGGAGACAGAGCACTGGTCCCAGCAGGGTTCGTGCTCCCTATCTCCTCCAATGATCTCCTGTTCTGAGGGAGGTGGTGGTGAGTAATATTTGGGAGCTGCCCCAAGGCTTGCCAGCGATAGGCTTTGGATAAGCACGAAGAAACAGGTAGATGTGGTGCGGTAACAAGCAAACTCTAAACTTCTTGGCTTTCCTGTCCACTTTCACAGATCTCCCAGATAACAAAAGGACACAGTATCTATCATGTGAGCAGTGAACGTGAAAGGGGGGCTGTCTTGAGACCTGAGACCCCCACACACCATTTTTGTAGAATCTTTCTCTACAACTGCTCCATTCTCTAGAAGGCTATTGCTTGAGACCAGGGGCCCCACAGTTCTTCTTCACTCTGGGTGAGGCACTGCAGGGCATGCAGAGCACTCAGACATAACTCTGGCACCAGCTTAGCACTTTTTTCCATGCAAAGAAAACATCTTCCCATTAAGAACATCAGTGCTCGAAGTGGTACAGAGGTAACAACAGCTCTGAGAGAGCAAGGCTAAGGGCTCAGGAGCCACTGAGAGGAGACACGGGACAGACATGGGTGGTCAGACTGGCTGTCTCCGTGTGTCCTGCTCTAGCCCAGTGTGGTTTCTCAGCTGGGAAGGAGGTGGGAAGAGAACTCTCTACCCCTGCAAACTGTAGCACCAAGAAGCACAGTGGAGGAAGTTAGCTTGAAGGTACCTGAATACCAACGGAAAGGACGCATTAGCCATGATCTGAAGATGAAGCTGATCAAGAAGGAGATAGGGGAAAGGCTGTTTCAGAGAACTGCAGAGGAGAAGGAGTTTCCACTACCTCTGGTCAGAAACATAAAAAGCAGAGCAAAAGTCAGTGTTGATCAGCTGGAGGCAGCTGGAAAAGTAGCAAAGAGAAATGAACCCAGAGGACTAGCCTGAGGAAAGAGTGCAGAATTCTCATTATAATGAATTAATATGAATATGGCCAATAACCTGGTAGGGAACCACTGAGTGGTGCAAGAGAAGAACATCAGATAATACCTGAAATACTGAAAGAGCAGGTGCAGTGTGTTCAAGTGGGTAGATCGTTGTGAGTGACCACTGCCAACGTCAGAAGTTTCTGCACAAATTAGGCTTTTTTGGGTGTGTCCGTCCATGGGAAAGCTGTGGATGCAGCAGTAGACAGATTTCCAGACAAGAAAGATCTGGGAGGGGGGTGGAGAGTTCAAGATCAGGGCTGCCCAAAGGTTCCCTTTGACGGAGGTAGGTAGGAGGTCAGGGAGAGCAAGGAGATAAAAGCCATGGAGATAGAGCTGCACGGTACAGACCTGTGCAGTGGTCTGTCAGCTCCAGCAACCAGCTCTTCCTTACTAGGAGACTGTGGGGATGTGCTTGTGTCTGCAAAACAGGGGGAACAGGGAAGTGGTGAGGCGAACAGCTCTCCAAACACACAGTCAGGGTTGAAAAAACAACACGTCACCTGGAGCTCATTTTTGGCTGCCTGTTGACAAGACAGACAAGTATTTATGCGTAAGAGATGGTCACGATTACAAAGGAGATCTGTGGACAGTGATACCTGCACAATTAAAAAAAACTTGTGCAGTGTGGATGGTTTGTTACCCTCATAGTACCCAAATAACAGGCATGTAATCAGGCAATGGGGGGTGCAGAGTGTCCAGCTTCTTTAACAAATAGAAAAAGAGGAAAGCTGGAACTCTGGGCTCAGAGTGTGTGCTGCTCAGCTCTGCTAAAAGCGGGAAACAGCCTCAGTGTGGAGAGTGTTAACAGCCCCATGTCCTACAGGAAATGCCAGGGAGGCAAACAGGCAAATAGGGAGGCCATGGCAAGAGGCAAAGGAGTAGAAACTTCTCTGCCAGCAAGTGAACAAAAAAGCTTGAAAGTCAGACCAAGAAACAGCCCAAAATGTCTTTAAAAGAAACACTCATTCTTTTACCCTTCCATTTCAATCAATCCCTACAGTAACTGTATTTATGTCTGCATGTGATAACAAAGTTGGGTTTGGTGCTTGTATGAAGGATCACTTTGTGATATGAACGTCTGACAGAGTTCCTCAGCCAGGAGCCCAAAAGGCTGCTGCATGTTCCAAATTTTCTCCTTTTACTGGAGAGACCCAAACATTTGGGGTTGCCGAAGAAAAAGATACGGTTTAGGACAACAGCTTGAAGGATCCTGGTGTGTGCTGCTGCAACGCAATCTTACATGGAATATGGGGTGGCAGAGAATCTCATCAGGCCTTGCTAGAGTCATTTCGTGACTGCAGCATGTCTCAATCTGTTTACCTGCAAGTACCAGGTATAACCAGGTTAGATAAGACCATTACCACTATGTGTAACCTTTGGACTTTGGCTTGAGGCTCCTACTTTCCTTTCTGGAGAGAACACATCGTATTTCACTGTCTGTTTTATTTCTTTCTCCTTTATTACAGTTGTGCTCAGTACCCTACACAGATTGATTTTCCTGGAGGCACAACAAGCAGATAGAATCTAGAGGATGTTTAAATAAAGGGAATCATTGTAAATGGTCTTTGAATTAATAAATATATATAAAGATAAAGAAGAAACATAGAGATATATAGGATATATAGATGGTGCAAACAAATCATGCCCCATCTGTTCAGTGTGCTCTGTTTATGTGTGCCTTCAATGCTAGGATATCCTGGAAAGCAAAAGGTTTTTCTGGACACACTTGTGATCCCAGCTGGGATACAGGAAATTTGCCACAATTTCAAGAGAGTGAATGATGGATCCCAAGATAATAAATCATGCCTAATAGGAAGAGTTTACCCTAAACAGAATACCTAAAAGGCACAGTCTACCTTCTCAACTAACTAAATTTAAGTTGACAGAATATGCACTTCCACTCTAGCCCCCACTAATTAGCAGAAGAGAAAAGAACTACCAATTTAAAGATGCTGGTGACCTGTAGGCAGAGGCATTCACTGATTTTTAACAGAAGCTTCTCACCTTTCTTCCCCCTTCCCATATTCCTGCCAGCCACTGACCTTCCCTTGATCTGCTGTAAATCTTGAAGGTTGTCTCCCTTCTACTCTCTGAATCTGTGTTCAGGAAGAACAGCTTCAGCATTCATCATGAATAACTGTGCACAGCAACTCCTTCTGAGTCTCTTTGGAGATAGACTGATCCCTTCCTGCCTAATTAACAGAATATTGAGTAGGACCCTCAACACAAGGTGAGCAGAATTTGGTAAGATGTTTGGACTTCTCAGTCTTCTCTAGTGCACAGTCTGAATATGTAATGTAGAAATATATCCGTCAACGTAAATTAGGCACCAAGGTTGAAAAGATTTGATCCACCTGAACAACGACTACAAAAACACCTGTTTGTTCTTCTCCCCTTTCTCACTGTAGTCTAGTTCAGCAACACAGCTTGGCACTTGGGAACAGCTTTTATCTACTACCTCAGTTTATATGTATTTTTAGGAAACTACTAGTATAAGCAAATGCAATCCATTGTCTGTCCATTCTCTTCCAGAGCCTCCTCTGCACCAGCAGCATCCTCCCTGCCACTTCCAGTTACTGAATCAATTAAACATTCACTTCTGCTGAAAAGAAAGAAAACTGTACCAGTTACCATAACATCTTGACTTCTTGACTTCTATTTCAGGTCAATTGCTTATTTCACTGTATTTCTTCACTGCCAATACAGTAAGCCATGTACTCTCCTGGCTTCAATCCAAATTCTCTATCACCTGGCCTGTGTGAAACCCTGTGTGCCATGGCACATAAAACAGCAAAGGCTTTGTCTCTCCTGAACCTTTGTCTGTCTAGTAATAAAAACAGGAATTTAAAGACCCAATTTAATTCCAGCTTTACTTCCAGCTACTGCTGAAGGTAGGTCATTGGAGGAGGTCGACCTGGATTTTACTCAGACTATCCTTGTATTCCTTCAAAGAAGATCAAGGCCAAATGCTGCAGATGCTGGCCCTGCAAGAGGTGCTCAGTAGCTCTGCCAGTCTGGGAATACAGCTGTGCTGTGATACATTGGCATGAGATGGCTTAAAAGCTGAGTGACGTGCCTCAATTGAATCACACAGTTCAAGGGAAACTAAGACTACTAAGCATATAGAAACCGTCTGACTCTCCACAGAAAAGTTATTACTCAAAAGGTTTTTATGCTTACCAAATAATCTCATCTCTGGTTACTGCAAAATGCTTTTCCTTTCTCTTTGAACTGAATTTCAATGTGTCCTTGCATGAAGAACATAATGAAGTACATGCCTACGGCAAGTGCTGTTTGAAGCACTGTCCTTTATTCCTAGAGTCATTTCCAGGAAAGGCAAAGCTGCAGTGCAAAGCACCTCTGGTTTTATCATAGACTCCCTCTTCTGCATCACTTTTTGCTCAGGGGATAACACTTGGCCAGGCAGGATTTAGCACAAACACCCCACCAGAACCCCCCCTCTCTCAGCCAGGCAGGTGGGAGTTGTGCCTCACGACATGACAGGGCCTGTAACCTGAAGGCAGCACAGAGCATTTTAGGAGAACTGTGAGGCACAAATCCAAAGATCAATTCCTTCACCTCCCAAAGGTGTGCCTTTGAACAGGCGAAGATTAACACCGAAGAGGCAGATCCTGCTGTTGGTGTCAATGCTGCAGAAACGTAACTGTCTAATTTAAACCACAAATTCTTATTGGGAGTTCTATTCCTGTTCAAAAAATCCGACCCTCAGGGAAGTGGGACATTTGAAAGTGATTATCAGGCATGCAGCTCATTTTCAGAAGCTGGTGACTCAGCCTGGGCATTTCTTGTGCAGCCCGAACAGAGCCTGACAAGGAAAATACGAAGTGGCATTTTGTTTCTTCTGGAGTGCCATCCAGGAAGGGTCCCTCATGTTACACACCTTCCAAAGAACCGACTGATTGGATGCAGAAAGCTTTCCAGGCTCAGTAGCTACCAGGCCACTCAAGACCAGGGTGGCAGCAGCATGAGGCAAGTTGCTCAAGGGGCCAGACTCTCATTAGCATCAGTTAGTCACAGTGTGAGATCTCTCTCTGCCACTCCACCCTGAGGCCCGGGGAAGCATCACTATTTTTCCAGCTCTGCCTTTACTGAATAACTCAGTTAATAGCATCAGATGAAGCACTGATTTTCTGATGTTTGGCCAAGCTGTTAACATTGTCATTCTATCATGTTTTAACAAGTACAGGCAGGTCTGGGCATTAGCCATATTTCTACAGACACGTTGGATTTTTTTTTTCCCCTTTTTCTTTTCTATTTTACTGGGCTTCAAAGCCATCAGTGGAAACAGATGTGTGAATGTTATAAAATTACACTGCTAAATCGGGGCTTTTTTATGGCTTGGTATAAGTTGTATGTCAAAAGACACTATAGGCAGGAGGGCCAACTGCTCTGCATTGAGGAAAGCTACAATAAGGAATTACAGCCTGTGAACCAAGCACCCAGTGTTACGGCACGCCTAAAATAAAACTGTCTGCCCAGGCCTAGCTTAGGTTCCACGTATATACACATTATTCTACAGTCTCCAAATGGATGCTAGTGGGTTTGGTGGTACATTTGAAAGCACAAGATTTCAATACTTTATCACATCCTCGCTGCTCAACAGGTGGCCCTGGTATCATTAACTGTATCCTGGAGAAGGTCTTCATGGTATGTGAATCCTCCAGGAGTATGCGTTTATTTTCCTGGGGCTCCTCGGAGCAGAAGCTCAGTCTGCAGTCCTCAGCAAGGCTGTGCCACTCAAAGGTTTGTTTTAGTGAAGTTCACTGTGCAAATGCCTTTCACGTCTCCTAGACTTGAACTGAAGTGTGGTACACACAGAGTTTCTGAAGAAACTCTTGCAGTGAGCTCTATTTCTTGGGAAAGTGTTGTGCCACTACTGTACCTCCCCTCTAACAGCTGTTTGTGTAAGTGCTTCAAGTAACACGAGGAAACATTTCATCCCTTTGTGCACGGTTATGCATGAAGCAAATACAAATAAAAACAGTTAAGGAATGGGAATGATTAGTTATGGACACTAGAGCTGCGCAGCTTGTTACCAGCCACTCCTGCTACGAGACCGATCCTTGCTCGAGCATCCCAGACACAGCGCGGGGCTGCCCCGCTCCGAGACAGCAGCTGAGCACAGGGCACATCCCTGCCCGCATCCCGCCTGCTCCTTTGTGGCCTCACAAGGAAAACGTGACAGCGGGGCCAGCACGCCCAGATCAACAGATTGCAGAGCATCCGGCCGCGCTCATGTGGCAAAATGCGGCACGACACGGAGAGCTGCCTGCTGCACCGCGGGCCAGCAGATTGCGGAGCATTAGCACCAGTGACAACAGGGCGCTCATTGTGTGGGACAACAAGTCACACAGGGAATGTGCAAATGCGATTGGTTGGGCCCACTTAACATATGCAGAGCAGAGTGACATATGGCAATTGGTGACTTTCCTGCCGCAGATGCTGGAAGGCTTTGTTTGGGAACAGTGCGTGGTGCAGATCCAGCACAGCCTTCCCGCTTTGGTGGGAGCAGTGTGAGCGCCAGCAGCGCTCTCCCCCGCCTCCAGGCGCCGAGGATTCCTGGTGCCGCCAGAGCTTCTGGCTGTGCTGAGCAGCCTTTCTGTCACCGAAACCCTTCCCACCAGCCACAGCCTGGGGCACGCTGAGAAATGGGATTAATTTAAAAACATGATGGAGATGGACTCCCGTTTCAACTCCTTGTGCCCTTTGCAGTTGGGTTTCTATTCACATATATATACTACCACAACCTGAAACAAACTATTTCTAAAAGTGTTTACTTTTCCATTAAAACCCTCGTTTTCAATAGTTTCTCTCTATTAATGATAGATTATGATAAATAGTGTCAAATAGATTATTTTTTCAACTCTTTTAAGCAAAAGTTGAAATGAAAGTTAAAAAGGACAAAGCAAAATGATGTTTTCCTGGCCATAAGGATTGAGACAAAATGGAAAAGAGGTTCTATCAGCTTGCTCATGCAGGAAAAAAACATGGAGGAAGATTTTTGAAATCCCAGTATGTGTTGTAGCTGTTCTCACCTGTACAGAGCCACAAGATACAGAAATCTACTCTCATCTTTGCCACTGACCAACTGTGTGACCACAAAAATCCCTTCAGCTCAACATGCCTCAGGAGTAAAGACACAATACTCCTCTCAGTGCACTGCTTTGGGAAGGCCTGCTGGTGCAGAGCAGAGCACAACCTTACAACACTGAATCACTTCACATGGGCCACAGAAACCTCGCCAAACAGCATCCGCCAAGCCGAGGACACGGGGGTCAAAAAATGTTTGCATCTTATTTCTTATTGCTGGCATTATCAGCCTTTGTTCACTTGTCATTTTACGTGTTTCCATGATGAAGAGGAATCCAGATCCACACAGTTTTAAAACACTTTGCAGACAGACACACAGGCAGGGGCCAAGCAACCAAAGACACATGAAGACTAAGCGCTGCCTCCTGCCATGGAATGGGAACTGATACAGACTCTTTCTCCACTACAGATTTCTGCTTGATCAGACCCCAAAATGCAGAACTAGACTAGGACACTGAGAACAACCTGAGGGCATCACGTGGACTGACAGGGAAAGGGTGTACAGAGGAAGAGTTTTACCTTGAAACTAGCTCCCTCTGCAGCCTGACTCTCAGCACCCAGAACATGGCATGTCATTTTAGACATTTGCTTAACTGCTACTCACAGGTGGAAAAACCTTCTGTGAGTGAATGGACTCAGCGAGGGAAATCTGTGCTCCCCATCCTCATCAGGTTATTAGCTTGTCTTATGCTTTACAATATCACAGGGATGATGGATACGATCAGAGTGATCCACACTGAAGAGCACGCGGGCTTTCAAGTCGAAATTACACCACCGGAAGAAATGTCACATCAAAAGCTTCTGACAAGGTGGTAAACAAAGAGGCAATTTCCGAATTTCCTGGAATAGTGGAGAGCAGAATCTGGCTCTCAATAAACGGCCCGTGCACATTCTCTGCGGCTCTTCACATTTGTTCCCTCCAGCAGGGGTAAAACCCTTCCCGGCGGGCGCTTCTCCAGCTCGGTGACGGGAGAGCGGAGCGGAGCGATCGCAGTCCCGCAGCTCCCGCAGCTCCGCGGCCCCGCAGCGACACCGCGCGGTCCCAGCGGCTCCCGGGAACAGAACTCCGCACACCCAGCCCGGGACCCTGCGGCGGGATGCCCACAGGGCAGGAGCGGGCCATTCCTAGCTCCTTCCCTCGCTGTTGGCCCTGAGCTGTCCGCCCCGCACACGACTGCCAAGGTCTAGAAGGGAGATGCCGCCACTGGAAGTGTGGAAATTGCAAGCAGACACATCTCTAATAAGCGTGTTCTCGCTGGCATACGGGGTGAGCACGAAGCAGGAATTAAGCCAGGGAAATTCCACAATTTATATTATACAGGAAATCAAATTAGATTATCACCGTGGACGCTACAGGGCTTAAACCTGCAAATCCACTGGCAGGTTAATAGCTTCTCTATCTCCCCTCACGAGAGTAAAAACCTCCCTGTGCGGCTGAAAGACCTGTTTTTAAGCGCTCACTATCTTTATTACACAAGACTCCGTACCCGCTGGCCATCTTCCTCAGCTCTCGTGTGCCTGGCACAAATTAGAGCTGTGAGAGACACTTAACGAGCTCCCTGCGAGCTCGGCTGTGCCTTGTCCCCCAGGTCAGCGTCTCTCTGTGGCTTTTCTGCCCCAAAAGCCACCGCATCCAGTAGCATAGTTTGTGCTGAGCATGAGCTGCAGCCGCTCTGTGATGGGGTCAGTGCAAGCCATTCGCCAAGCCAGCAAGCCCAAAGCACCATGAAGTGACATTGTGCTGCTAAATCTGTGTTGCATCAGCTGAGAGCTGCAGGCACTGCCAAGGCAGACTCTGACTTTACCGTGGTTCCACTGAAAACAGATGAGTGCAGCATTGTCAACTTCAGCCAGCCAGAGACCCTTTCACGCACCCAAAAAAAATCTGATAGAATTTTTAAAAAGAACAGTTTCAAAGAAAACTTTGCTTTTACTTGGTGTTTCCAATCTGCTGCACTCAAGAGAACGGAAAACATCCCATTTCATATTTATAACCGTGAGACCTCTACACATCTCACACAACACCCTAGGTCTGGCTCTTAGGCTGGTGCTAAATATTGAGCCATATCATAAAACTGTGGGAATTGTCAGCACTGAATAGAGAGCGCATTTACAGAGACAAATAACCCCATGCAGGCAGACACAAATAACCCCCTTTCTTTTCTGAGCAGCAGCCATTTCATTGGTGAGTGCCTCTTCCAAGCTCTAGACTCTGTGCTGAGAGCCCAAGCAACCATCAGCCCAGAGCAACAGTCAAAGTAGAGGATGTGAATGCGACCAACAGAGCCAGAGCATTTAAAAGGAGAATGCACACTGGCTGTGTGAAGAGTTCAGGGCTCATCTATGCATACACTAAGCTTGTTTTCCTTTGTTTACTCTCTTCAGGATTTGTGTCTGGCTATTTCAACAGTCAGTCCTGGGAGCTGGAGGGATGGGTAGTTGTTATATATAGAAATCTTAACTAGCTAAGAGAAGAAAACCTGAGTAACTGTTCTGAATGTTCAAGTAGTGAAAAGGCTGCCTTTTATGTCCCCACAAAAGGAAAAAAACCCCTTCCTGGTAGCATAAATTGCTGGTTTGCCATAGAAAAATAAAATCCAAACTGGTATAATATAAAGTCTTGTTCTGAACCTGTAAACTGGCTTAACCAATCACACCTCTCATCTGCATTTAATCTGTAGATGCTTTCATTAAAGCCAGGTGAAAACACACCTTTTCAGTGCCTCCCACTGGTGTAAAAGCTCATTAGCAACATTGTGACAATTACAGTTTGCACAGGCTACCTTTTCCAGGTACAGAGGAAGGCTAAAGACCAGGCTGAATTTGGCCACCAAGCTGCAAATTGGTACAAGCAAATTCAAAGTAACCCTGCAAATGGACAGTTAGAAGATTCCAATATAGGCTTCCTATGTTGCAACTACTTGCCAGAAGATCCCTATAGTCCACCTTCAAAGGACAGTTGGAAGGAGGCCTGACCATCTGGAGAAATTGTTCATAATGTTCCATAACATAAAAAAACAAAGCAAACAGCCTGGAAAAATATAAGCCTGCTATCCTGCTAATTCTCATTTGTTTAGCCTTTTGTCTCTTGTGGAGCTGCACATGAGCCTCCAAAAACTTAGGGATAAAGCTGCGAGTTTGGCTCCTCCAGACAGGCCATCCCCAGCTACAGGTGGCCAGCTGGGAATTCTCAGCCAACTGGCTCCATTGCTTGATTTGCTCCAGGGACAGACCCATCTGCTGGCTCTGGTGGGCAGCCTTGTCCTGCCACAAGAGCCTCATCTCCAGCACACAGGGAACAACACCAGCACCTGGGCTGGCAGCACGTTCCTGACTCCAGGCAGCTCCTGCACACGGCTCTGCCACACGGTGGGAGGCACAGAACAGACGCTCATGGGTGTGGTGCAAAGCAGCAATTAAACTGCTTGGACCTCCAGCACTGTAAACACGGGCCTGAGATTTCGGGCAGTTGACAATTGTAACTATCCACAGTGCTTATTAACAGCCTTCGCCTCTCCTGCAGAGTGATAAACTCCACACAGGAAAACGCGGCAATGCTCCTAGCACTCACTCCCAGCTTCCCACTCCTGCTGTCACTCTTCTTTCCTCCTGGCTATCATCATGCTGTATAACACCAAATAGAAGGCTTACACATCACAAACCTAAGTGCATTGTGGGCCAGACTGAAAGGTGCTGCTAGAACCTACACCAGTATGTTTGTAAGCAATTTAAATATGGAAAAGGAACCATCTAATACCATGAAAAAGTAATTAATGTTTTTGCAAGAGTTCCATGGAATGATGGTATCATCTCAGGTAAGAGTTTGACTGTGTAGACAGCAGAATTCAAACCAGCTTATGCTAAAACGTTGGTTTCCAAAGAAAGTGTTCTGTTCACTGAATTGTAGATTTATGTCCTTTCCTGGTGAGCACAGGATTACACTTCTGATAACGTGGATTTGAGTGCATCCATGAAGCAGAATTATATGCAGAAGATGCAGTGACCAAAGTTTTCAGGTCTTTTGTTATTTTCATTGTTTCTTTCCTAACCTTATTCTTTGAAGTTTATGTATCCCCTATTGCTTGTGAATCTTTTGAAGGGATCCTCCTGTCCTGCAAACAATTTATCTTCATGCAGACAGAGCAGCAGACCACTTTCAACAAAGAATGTACGCTTACTCTTCTAAACATGTCAATAATTGTTTTACTATTTTATTACAGAAAGAGATTCAAATAAAATCATTAGGTTGGACTTCAAATGTGCATCACAGTTCTGCTGTTCTCAAGAGTGGGCTAAATCCAGACATGAACGCAAACATCCAAATAATTTCACTTTTGGGTCTGAAGTTTGCTATTCAATTTCAGGTGTGTTTTGATTTGGAATTTTGATGTGCTTCAAAATAAAACTGAACTGCTGGCTGGAAAACACTGTAAAACAAACTAGAAGACTAAACAATCCCCTGAATAAACCTCATGAGTGAATACTAAGTGTACTTTTAGGAACTGTTCTGCTCGTTGTAGCCACGCCCTTCCACGTACCACAGGCAAGTATAATCACAAGGGTTTTTTCCTCCCATAATATGTCATAAGACAGTGCTACAAAACAGAGAAAAGATTCAGCAAGTATGACTTCAGACTGTGACCTGAGATGCAAATTTTTATTTCCAAATCAGTTTCCTGCCAAGTCCTACTAAATCAAAATAGAGCTGACAGAGTAGAGTAAAGCTGTGGTAAACAGAAAAGACACACAGCACTTGAAGGAAAAATGCAAAAGAGCTTCAAATAAAAAGGAGGGAACAGTAGGGCATCAATCTCTTGCCTTTCCCCAGGGCTTCCTTGCATCTCCTGGTTTTATTGACAGTATCATCTCTTTCTGTACTCTTAAAGCTCAGCTGTGGTGGGAGGCAGGTTCGGCAGTAATGTCAATGCAGTGAACTAAACTAAGCAGTTCGAGCAGGATTGGCCTGGGGCCACTGATCTCAGTGGGAGCTGCTGGATGCTCAGCATGACTGACAGTTAGGCTCTTTGTGGATCAAAAATCAGAATAATTTCGTTCCATCTGGCATTTTTTTGTGATCCCTGCTGTGCCCAGTATTGCAGTCACAACACCTCGCTTTTTAAAAGTCACCCCTCAGCCAAAGGCATAAAAATTTAACAAGCAATTGACCAAGTAAAATGGTAGCAACAACAGAATTCTTACATATTACCATTCTTTAGTGAGCAGATAGGAAAATCCTTAAACAAACCTACTTGATCAGGAAGTGAATACTTCAACTGCTCTTTGAGGTCCTTCCTTTTTAGCCCCCAGATCACTGGCAACTAGAAAATGTAGATGGGTATCAAGCTGCTAAACTCTTTTCCAGGTCTTTTCTAAGTCTCACAGTAAAGATATGCTGGAGGCCAAACAATCTCTGAAGAGGACCTGAATAAAGAAGAAAATAGCAGAGGTAGTTAAAGTAGCAAAGAACATGGCTTGATAGGTGGAAAAAATGAAAAGAGTGGTAGAAACAGCAGAAGACAGAAAAGAAGCTAACTTGAAGGAAATGAAGTTTTTGACTAGAAACATAAGAATTGCTGGACTTTACAGCACAGTACAGCCCAGTATCCTGTCTCAGCAGTGCTGAATGGCAGATGGAAGAGTAAGAGAACAGAATAAGCTTATATGCTTTTTCCCTGACAAACTCTTTCAGCTTTCAGATACACAGAGATATTCTCCCAGAACTAGAGATGGTAACAAGTGTGTTTGAGAGCTTTTGGTGGAGCTTTCTTCTGTGAACGGGTCTAGTCTGATTCCAGGTAAACTTTCTGCATTGATGGCACCCTCTGGCAGTGAAGCTCCTGGTGTACCTACATTGTGCTCGAAGAAGTGTATCTTAATTTCTTTCAGATCTGCCACCTATTTCTTGAAATAAGGGAAAAGGTAAATGGTGATTTCTTCATCACACTCTCCACTCCATGCACAATTTTTACACTATTCTATCTCATCCCCATTCAGCTGGGTTTTTTTTAAGGTAGAGACCTCATGTAACGCTCAACAAAATCTCAAGTCATGCTCGACACAGAGGGGGGTCCGTATCTTTTACTACCCTGCCTGCCTTTCTCTTTTCTAGCTCTATGATTTTTCTTTGGAGGTGTAATCATGTCAATAACACAGCAGTAGAGGTAAAGGAACCCAGATTTATTTCTTCAAATTCCTTTGAATGCTTCTGAAAGCAACTCCTTGAAAATAAATAGTCAAATATTTTATGCTTTTGTGCTTTTCTGTTTCCAGGAGTGTTTTCAGAGGCAGGATGACTTCCTCTCCATACCACATGCAAACTGGTATAACTAGTGTAAGTATCGGGTCCCAAGAGTGTATAAACAAAAGCGTGGATGTCAACATAGAAATGATCTTATCGTGGACTGCCTTATTGCATGTGAATATTGTACAATGCAGCGAGCACTACAGAGTGTGCATTGCACAAACATTGTTCTTTCATATGAGTGAAGTTAACCTTTTTATTAGCTCTGAATTAACTGGGGCAAACAAGCCCTATCAAGGTTGGTGTGTGGTTAAAAAAAAGTGCAAATTGAAGATATTCCAAAGTTACAAGGAAAACAGTGAAAATTCAGAAATAGACAAAAGTGAGAAGAGTCTGGAAAAAGAAAACAATGTCCAGATGGAGGACAAGGGAATGCCAAAAGTCTTGAAGATGTTTTATTTTAATCCCAATTCCCTAAACATTGGATGTTGTTTATAACACAAAATTGCTTGTATTGTTTGTATGTTACTGCTTGACTTCTAAAGCGATGAAACAAGCTGTGGAAGCCACAGCAGGGTTCCCTTTTAAACATTAAATCAATGCACTACATCTGTTGAAATCCTGGAGAGCCCAAGGCAGCAATGCCAAATTCCAGAGTCTGTACTCAGCAGGAGCCGTGTGGTAAACGTCTGCGTTTGGGTTCAAAGTTTGGCCTATGAGCTGTCATCCTCTGAAAACTCTTTGGAGGCTCTTCAGTCAAAGTGCTGGAACTGAGAGTTCTTCCCTCCCACCTCCAGTAACTCTTCTGATACAGCAGAGGCTGTGAAGACCCTGAGCCATGCAGGGGAGGACAGTGAGGGGAACTGAGCTGAGCCCCACGGTAACGTCAAGGCTCGATGAAGGCACCATCAAAGATGGTGCTTTAATGTTTTTTTCTGAGAAAAGTTTTCCATCTTTTCCTCTGTGCTGAAAGATGGGAAGTTCTATGAGCTAACTGAAATGCACCAACACAGAAAGCTTCAATGGAGTTAAGAATCCATGAAAAGCTCCCAACACCCACATAACAGATACATCTAATGTTCAAAAATTAAAAAAAAAAAGTTAAGAATTTACTAAACTCTCCAAATGTCAGAGGTCTGTCTGTCCTCCCACTGTTTATGCACACAGGAATCAATCAAGTTGGGAACAAAAAACCTACTAAAATACCATGGAAGGTCCGTGTAACACTATGCTCAGTCCCGTGTGACTCTGAGGCTGCTCCCACTACTGCCCACACAGAGCTCTCAGCAACACACTTCTGCCTATCCATTCCATATGTCTGCTTCGGTACAATTTAATCCTCAGATTTGAGCCTTATGGTAAAATAAATACCCTATCCCATCTGCAAATTGTCTGGGTGAGCACACAGAGAAGGGTTAAAAGGACGTTCCTGGTTTCCTAACCTGAGATGCCGCAGGCTTTCAGTGGGCAGCATCCTCTGACATGCTGCAGCCTGCCTATCTACCTCAGTGTCTTTGTGTCCAAAAGGGAGAGGATTGCTGCTGGAGTGGGGGTGTTGAAAGAATCTATAGCTAGTCATTGCCCTGTTCTGGGAATTAATAGTGAAAACCATGTCAGAAGGAGTCCTCACTTAATGACTGTGACGCGGTGCTATTTTTGTTCTGAAGTGGTGATGACGACTGTCAGCAGCATGAAGCAGTGGGCACGACATGCACACTCCCACACATGCCAATAGTCAACTTGGACAGTTTAAAATGAGTGTATGACCCACTGTATGGGTTATCAGACACCTCATGTGACATTGTGTTTTCGTACTCTGAGGTGAAATCCTAGATCTGACCTTAAAAATCAAACAGGACACATTCTTCTTTCTTTTTCACAGCAGTTTCCTCCTTTGCTGGACACCCAGTTTTCTGGGTTGCCAGGCACCTGGCACAAACAAATATATGCAGGGATAAAGTGCACAAACACACTGCTCAGGTACTTCTCTCTTGGGCTTTTGGATCATCCTCACAACTCTGCACAGGTGACCTGTTCACGAGCCTGCTTGTGACTGTAGAGGTGGTGCACCCAGAGCTTCCAAAAACTGTACAGCCAGCATGCCTGAGGCATCACAGAGAAAGACTTGGCTCAGAACTAAATCTAACTTCATATTAAGTGTTGGAACATGGTTGTACCACCCAAGAGCCTTACTGGTTGAGTCCAAGAGTTAGAGACAGTAGATTTCATTCTGAGAAGCAGTGAAATTGAAAATGACGTGGGGTGCGATGGGGGATTAGTTAAATACAAGCTGTTATTTCTTTCACACTAGAAACATGTTACAGTTTTCTAAAAAAAGTTTAAACCTTTGGAAAAGCATGCTAGGATTTATGATTTTACCTCGTTACAGATTTTAAATTAAAAATCGGTTGCAATTTCTAAAAGAGATGCTTTAATTCAAATAAATTAAGACACTGGGCTCTGATGATTGCTTAAATGAGAACCTGAAATCTATGGTTAGAATTGTCTGTTCCAGTCTGATCTATGAACACAGCCTTTTTGTAACTTGTCTTAGTTTTGAACCCTCCTTTCTTAATTTTGTGTTTTACAGATGTGAACAAAGTGCATCTCCAAATTTGCAGGTGAAACCATTGAGATTTCACCAAAATACTTCCCCTCCC